>CABFVX010000148.1:199464-213250 GCA_902151425.1 Timema shepardi | reverse complement strand
ATCCGAACCACGGTGGAGGCCTGGCATTCCCCACATTCACAAGATGTCTTGTTAGAGGTGAAGGAAGGGTTTGGTAATCAGATAAATCTGTGCCGGGGCCGAGAATTGAACCCCGGCCGCCAGCATAGAAGTCTGACACCTTCCCCCTAGACCGCCAGGTCACCTAATTTGTTGAATTTGGGACTATGCCTTTCACAGTGTTGAATTATCGGGTGGGAGGGTATGGGTGCTGTCTCTAGTCTATAATTAATAATATAATCAGTATGTTCGTAAATACATGAAAATAGATTTAGTAACTTTCCTAGTTGTCGGATAAGGTGCTCCATATGAAAAGTGAAACTCAAATAACCATTTAAGAATTTTTTAAATCTACATAACACTTCCGGGGTTTGAATTCTGGACTTCCCGTCGTCTAGGGACCGTACGAGAAAAGGCTTAAAATAGTTATTTTTGTTGTGAACATCATAATAGCTACCAAACTACCTATTTTTGTTTCATAATAAATATTGTTGGGTGGACCTTTTTTTTATATAACATTTTCATTACTATAAAACTACATTGTTTTCATTGAAGTTTTTCAAGTAAATCATTAAAACTTCAGTAAATTACTTTTTGGTGTTATATTTAAGTGAAAAAGGTACTCATCGATATTTATGATAATACAGTAATTGACTAATCAAGAAAATAAAAATTGTGCTCCATAAAAAAAAAAAAGTTCAAATAATTTATTTTACACTTAGGAAGGGAAAATTGTCTAAAGTGTATATACTTTTATTGCCCCTTTATCAAACTATGTGACTTTATTTATGAGTTATGACGCTTTTAGCTGTGTGGTGCACTATTTATATTCGGTTACAATCTCTGGGGGAACTACAGTCCCACTGTCAGATAACTACGTTGTTGTTCGTGTTCTGGCCTTTCATAGAATTCTAAAAAAAAAAAAAACTTTCAACGATAGATTGTCCACGCTTGCCGACATGTTGTTTTCTTAGTTTCCTACCTCACATATTAACGATTGTGAGGCTGGAGTTTTGTCAACCAATTTTCTGATGGAGAAAGAAGATATTTCATTCATAAGACCTGAAGTGCTTTCAGAGGTTGTTACTTAGTATAACTGAGAGAAAGGGACGTTTAGGATCTCTGCTTCATAAGACCTGCAATGCCTTATAGAGATTGCCAATGATAATATATTCAAAGAGAAGGTAAGATTATCTCTGCTTCATAAGACCTACAGCTACTTCAGAGAATGTCGCCGAGTATAGCTGAGGGGAAAAGGATGTGGTTTATCCTCTATAAGACCTTTAGTGCTCTCTGAGGCTGTTGCTGAGTATATACTAGGGAAAATATCCCTCCTATTTAATACCCGCAGTATTCTTGGAGGTGAAGGAATCATAAAGCTCCAGGTACATATTCATTTCCAGCAGAGTTAATAAACGGAGGTGGAGAAATTTTATTAATAAAAATTCATAAAATACTATGTTCCACATGGAACCATGAGGTATTGACACAAGAATGGAAGGAAGGTATTATAAAAACCCATTTTCAAAAAGAGAGATAGTCTATAGTTTATTACAATATGTGCTATCTCACTACTTCCAAAATGTTATAAAATAATTGTATCTCGAATAGATTTTAATGAGATCTACGTCATATGCGGATGAAATAATTAGGAATCATCATTGTGGATTTCGATAAACTAGATCAATAACGTATCAAATTTTTTTTACTATTCGACAAATATTAGAAAAAAAAAGTGGTATCACAACATGAAGTTTATGTCAATTATACATAGATTTTAAAAAGGCCTATTATTTATTCAAAATACAAATTATATGACATTTTAGCTAAACTTGGGATACCCCAAAAACTTGTCAATCTAGTCGAGGTATGTTTGACTGATACGCATGCTAGGGTCTCAGGGTACGGATTGTATGTCACTTATTAGATACGTTCGAGATACATAATGAGTTTAAACAAGGAGATAGACTTTCCCCATTATTTTTTAATCTAGCCTCAAAGTATATTATTATTTTTTAATCTAGCCTCAAAGTATATTATTAGGACAATGCAATAGAGTAGGGAAGGGTTGACACTAAACGTTACAATGGGGTTATTAGGGTACGCAGATGATCTAGCTTGGTTAGTTAATAGTAAGAAGATGTTGCAAGAAATTATATTTTAGATTAGTAAGGAAATAGTCTTTTCACCGTTCACTTCTAAGCCTAAGTATATGATCACACATAAAACACATATTGGGGACGATAATTTAGAGATTGTTTTGAAGAACATATCATTTGACATGGTTAGTGAGTTTAAACATTTAGGAATAATTTTAACTTTCAATGACGGTATTAGATTATAAATTAGGAAAAGAATACAGTCGGTAAATGCGTGTTATTACGAGGTCAGTAAGATTTTTGACATATCGCATGATGTCAAGGAATGTAAATCTCGGAATAGACAAAAAAGTGATTTTACAAGCTATTATTTACTGGGGAGTGTAGGAAGTTACATAATGATGAATTACATACCCTGTACTCATCAAAATACATTATTAGGATAATACTGGATTACGGTGGGCAGGACATGCAGCGTGAATGAAAGAATCTCGAACCATGTGCATGATACAAACTGGCAAACGCAATGGTAAGAGATCAGTGGGAAGACCTAGATTCTGATTGGAGGAAAACATTAGAATGTACCTGAAAGATATAGAGTGTAATGAGGTGGACTGGATAGAACTAGCTAAGATAGGGGTAGGTGGCGTACTTTAGTAAATGCGGCAATAAACTTTCGAGTTCCTAATATACCATAGAGTAAGTAAGTGCTCTTGTAGGTTGTCACCGAGTATATCTGATGGAAATAGAAGACGACTTCTCCTCCATAATGCCTGCACTACTCTCGGAGACTGTCGCCGAGTATAGTAGAGAGAAGGAATGATATTCCCTGCAGTCCCCTCATAATTTGCCGCCGAGTGTATTCCCTAAGCACACAACACAATGTTACGAGTAGGGACGTAGGGAGGATGAGAATCTCGACGAAAAGGGTGTTTGTCTTGTCGCCTCGACGTTGCGGGGGACACGACCGTGATTGATGGCCGTCATAACAATCCAAGAGGGTTTTTAGAGAGGAAGGTGAAAGGGGAGGCGGAGGGTGGACAGAATGAGGGTGAAGGCTATTTGGAAGACGTAGGAGCTCTTCACCGGCAATCCCTGTCCAAACCACCCCCCCACCTTGGAGTTGAGTTCTCACGCCGAGTTTATTCACAGCCTCCTCCTAGACTTGATTTAGAATGAAGGTTACAAAATTCGAAGTGGGAGTCGGGACAATGTCGAGAAGTCAACTGGTTGGAGGGTTTTCAATGGTGTCCTCATTCTCAGAGGGAGAGCAAGTCAACACAATGGAAATGTCTCCTGTTATAGCCGAACACCTTGGTAGACGTTTTAATCGAATAATATGAGAAAGCGAACAAAAGAAGGAAATGCAACTGATATTTTAATTATATATGGAGTGGGGAAGAAACAATGAGACGATCTATGCAGAGGAAAGCTATGGGCAACTTGCTGATATCTTCAAAAAGATACAAAAATGAAGTATGTACAGTAGCCCCATGGCTTCTTTGGTACTGACTGACAGCTCACAGCTGACTTCTGACGGCTTTGAAAAGTTACCAGACTAAATTATGTATCCCTACGCCGAACCATATGATCTGCAAAAACAGGTATATACCTAAATGTTGACTGTCAGAGGTTAGCTGTGATCTGTAAGTCGGCACCAAAGAAGCCACGGGGCTACTGTATATACCTAAATGTTGACTGTCAGAGGTCAGCTGTGATCTGTCAGTCAGCACCAAAGAAGCCATGGGGCTACTGTAGCTTGATTTTATTTATCCAGTGAATATTTAATTTTTAATTAAAGTGTTCATTTTAAAGTTACTAATCGTCTAATTGTTTCGGATCCACCTTGTAAAGTAATAACTAGTATCTATCCCGTTTTATTTATTTTAAAATAAATTATTAGGCCTGAAAATTAAATTTTCTTGCTGGAAAGTCAATACTCAAACATTTAAAATTAAATGTTGTGGGCTATCCTTACAGAAGAAGGGACATAATATAAATGTTCAAAATTTTGTGGGTTGGGGAAGGGGATAGAAAGGATGGCCCCGGTGGTTTAACCAGAATCAGAAATAGGATTAATTATAACTTCTAAAAACCCTTGTTTTTGGGGGAACCGGTAACATATCAAATTAATAAAAAGAACTTTTTTGGGGGGAAAATGGAAACCAATAAATCTTATACAAATAACGGCTAAGGATAACATCTAAGAACCTCTATGTTTGGAGAACCTGAAACTAAACCTAAACCTAATAAACTTTTCTAATAGAATCGTAAAAAAAAACTTTACACGTTTAGTTTATCCATAAATAGAGTACAAGGGTCTTAAACCACTTTTGTCTCAGGAGTCATGAAATGTCGTCAAAAATTTTCAGAATCTCAAACTAGATTTTTTTTTCGATCACAATACTTCTCTTTTTGAAGGCTTTCGAAAAAGTAAAAAGTGTGATTAATACCAGTGAAACCCTTCTACCATATTTAAAATAATACAAGTAAATGAATACATAATTATTTAAAGGTAAAAAAAAGTATTACATTTATTTTGATTTCCCTGTTGTCAAATGAAGAATATAGTAAACCAAATTTCGGTTTGTTTTCTTGTTTGGGCGTAATATTTTATTTAAGTTCCCGGTTGGTAGGCACAACAATTGAATTCGAATTTTGATTATGTGAACATTCTTTTGATTGCGAGATGTATGATTTGTTTCTAGTATCTATTAAGATATTGAAAAAAATGTATATGCATCGGCATGGGGGAAATATTGTGGAGGGTTTTTTTCAGAGATATTTAACATGCATTTTCTGATTCTACTGATTTAAATCGACACACATCTTATAAACTAACTTAAATATAGAACAGACACACAACTCACAGACTATTAGGCTACTGATTTAGCTAAGATGTTGGACTAGAGGGTCATATAAAAGAACAACACTAAAAAAAGCCAGTAAGATTGATATAATATAAATATAAGTCCGGTTCATTATTTAACCCTACAGTTCTTAAACAGTCAGTTCCTTAAATTAGCATCTGAAAGGCGAGATCTATATTTAGTTTTCACAATTTTATCTATGAATAATACTGGTTAATACATAAAATACGATCCAAAATATAATTTAATCTTTATCGTCACGATATCAGCAAAATAAATGTTGTGTGATATAATGGTTTCCAGAAATTTTTGTCTGTGTGGCAGGCCTCGAAGGATAATTGCTTTGTTGTTCGGAAATCTCTGATTACAACTAATATTAGTTCCGTACATTTTATTAATAAATTTGTAAAGGATACTGATATCCACGATATTAAATGGATAAAAAAAAATCATAAGTTCAATTTCACGAAATTGTGCTAATCTTTCATTAAATACAGCGCCCAACTTTTCTGTGTGTCCACCATATAATTTAATATCAAAACATTTATTGACATGATTGTAAAATGTGTCAATAAATTTGAAAAGAAAAGAAAAAACTAAATTTTAGTATGATTACTTTGGGAGGGCATTAAAAAGGATCGAGGGGTGCACATGCACCCGCGGGCGTGGGGTTGCCTACCTCTGATACAGGTGTTTATATTCTCAATCATCATCATTGTCGATGTGCGTCAATAAAATAGTTACACTGCACAAATTGCTTTAAAGATTCACGAAATTAAAGTAACCGCAACATTTTTTTAAATTTCTGATTTGACGATATCACATTTTAAGATATTTAAACTTGGATAATAGTATAGTTTACAACTATTCAAAATTTACGAATAATGTTTGCTACAATTTAAGATTCGATTCGAATTTCTCTTGGTTTGTTACCTTTTTTTAGTTAAATCGAGTGTATTTAACCAGTGGCGTCAAATCATGTACAGAACTCACAATGAAATGTTGATTTCACAACGCTTTATTTGTTCAGGTATATTACTGACGTTGCGGGGTGGTTAAAGGGGTAAAAGGTTAGAGGGGAGGAAGATGGTTGGTTCCAGAGAGGAAAGTTTAGGTAAAACTTTTGAATATTATAACTGACCACAAGACCGGTTGAGCGAGCAACCGTGACCAACTTACGAGGAGAAAAAAAACAACCCACAGGTTCTCCGATTTACCTCAAGTTCATTCCACCCGGGTGAAGTGTAGTGAACGTCACCCTCTGATATTCTACTATACTTTCTACAGCAGGACTAGGTTTATTTATGGCGACGTCTCTACTGGCCGTTAAAACACAAATTATTAACAATCTTCACAAACCACCGCTACTACCACATCCTCGATTTTACCCAACATCACCCCTTTCCTTTTTTTTTATTCCTTTCTTTTGTACAGTCTATGTTAATATGACTAGACTATGAATAAAACATTATGTAAAAAAATATATCTACATATATACGGCGTTTAACCAAAGCAGAGTCTAGTCAAAATATCTTCAAATAAGCTCATACTTATTTTTTTAAATATTTTTTTTAGTAATTGGGATTTCTAAATTTCCCTTGCGAGTTTTAATTTTTGAGTGTTTTTATAAATCTTTTATTATGATAAATTTAATCACACAATGGATTGGAGATATATTTAATCGAGCTACTAACTTGATTTGTTTAGTGTAGTAATTTAACGTTTACAAGAAATTTGTTGACGTCAATTTTAAATTATTAAGTAATACTATATTTATTTAATTAATCACACGTAAAACATCATTAACAGGATTAGATTTTTAAAATAGAGCTATCTTTAACTATAGTGAAAAGTAATAGTAATAGTAAGGAAATAACTATTTAGTTACACAACTTATCTTTAAATTCAAAAGATAACTCATTCGTACATGCCCTATATTGTGTTAAATGAATTCATCATTTGGTTCAAATAATTCAGCGTATCTAAGGCGATGAACGAACGAAATATTAGATTAATGGAGAACATGATAATACTTGGATTTTGTCTGAAAGTTCCTCTATTGTGGTTTAACGAAACACTCCAAGCTACGCTTCAAACTTTAGGAATTTGATATAAATGTTTGGTCTTTGAGACTAGATTGAATAAAGTTTGATTTGAGACTAGATTAAATAGAAAAAAAAATATTAAATTAAATGTTTGTTTTTACTTATGTATCGCTTTAGTACAATTTTTTTTTTTTTACCGAAAGTTAAAAAGGTCATCTCCGCCCCCTCCCCAGGAGCATCCAAGCTACCGTTGGGACTATGGTACCTATTTTTGGGTGGGTGGTACCACTTGAACCCCTAACCTGGAAACTCCCCCCCCCCCAACCTCTTCAGGCCCACCATTTCTCCCCAGATGCATATCTGGAACCGCTGGGAAAATGAGCGAAATTCTAACAAAGAATGTTGTCCAAACTAAATTTTCCTCAAACATCTTGTAACGTGTACATTGTTCATGTTAAACATTGTACATTTTAAAATAAAGTTTCTTTAAAATTAAAATTCTCGTATCTTTGTTCTTTATCCATTTTAGAGTAATATTTATTTTCTTTGGTTTGAACTTAATTAAAGAATACAGTCGCCTATTTTTGTCTATTTTTACCAAAGTACCGCGCAATTTGCAAACGGGTTTGCCAGCTACATATAGTTTAAAAAAAATCTATTTCTTTCAATCCAAATAGATTTTAATCACATTTCAAAAATTATTATTATTATTATTAGCACTCAGTCTTACTACCCGTTCGGACTATACGCACTTACGCTAATGTGAAATGGTAGGGTGGTTGCGAGGTGAAATGAAGGACCTACAGTTGGTGTGATACGCACTATGGTTGTGATTAATACACGTCTTGTCAGAGGTGAAGGAAGGGTTTGGAAATCGGATAAATCTATGCCGGAACTGCGGATTGAACCCCGTACCCCTAGCACAGAAGTCTGACACCTTACCCATGGACCGCCAGGTCACCTTCATTAAAAAAAAAAGTATCCATTTTTTTGTAAAGCTAATTTTATAACTTGACCTAAGTTTATATTCTCTCCTATTAAACAATTGAATATTGTTTGGCATGAAGTCCCTCATCCAAATTAATTTGGTCCCTTTCCCTATGAATATCTTTAGGGCGGTCACCAAATGACCCTTCGGGGAACTCATACTCATTCTCGGCGCTGGGTTGCGCACGAACGGTCTGTCTTTCATCAACGTACTAACGTATACATTAGCATTACGGGAATCCGACCTTTATTGATCTTAAGACCAGAGCATGCACTGATGCATAGTCGTGTCTACATTTCATTACAGCTGGGCTGTAATGATAATACAGCATGCCTACTTGACTAAGTGGTTTGGGGAAACTAACCACTTGGTCTTGTGGAACCTAGTTCATGTTTTGACAGTGCTTGCATCTAAATATTATTCATTTAGGGTGACCATTTGTCCCCGATTTAATAAAGTCAGTTATTAAAAAAAGTTTTAATTAGGGATCTGGCAACATACACACCATAATCGCTAACTAGTATTTCCCACTGGGTGGCCGGGCGGTCTAGGGGTGAGGTGTCATAGAATTCTGTGTTGGGAGTCCGAGGTTCAATCCTCGGTCCCGGAATGGCTTTATCTGATTGCCACACACTTCATTCACCTCTGAAAAGACGTGTATTAATCACAACTTGTGAATGTGGGGAATGCCAGGCCTCCACCGTGGTTCGGGTCCCACGTTAAACTGTAGGTCCTTCATTTCATCTCACAATCACCCTACCATCACACATTAGCGTAAGTGCGTATAACCCGAAGGGGTAGTAAGACGCGGTGCTAATAATAATAATAATAATAATATTTCCCACTCATTTTAAGTTTTCTGCTATAAATGTGCATAGACTAGCTCGCGTCTTACATTGTACCGTATCTTATCAATTTAGTTACATAAATATATATAGATCATGATCTAGATAAAACCGGCCCCAAACTCATTGTATTTTCAAAGTTTGTGTTTAAAATGTGCTCAAGAGCTGCCATGCATAGTTACAATAAATAAACTATTGCTAGTCGACGAGCGGAATTAAGCGTATCGGTTGATGGCGTAAATTTCAAAAACAAACTTAAAATACCATACGTTTTGAGGCAGGTCTTATTTGGAACTTTATCTCACTTTGGAAAAAAACAAAACAGAGGTAGAACCTTAATTGAAGGATTTGAAAATTAATCTTAAATTTCTCAAATATTCCTTAATGATCAATTTTACCAAACTATTCGCGACGAAAATTCTATAGATTTTATTCTTACCGATAACCTTTATACAAGAAAATGCTTGTTCGTTACATCGGTCCGCTTGAGCAAATAAATTAGTAAAAACTAATTTTCGACGTTTCTTATCTACTTTTGTAGTGATTTTAATCAATTGGTTAAAATAAAAATATATTAATCAATTCATGGAATTAGGCCATATTTATTTATGAAAATAGATCACAGTTCCACCTTAAATGTATATTTATCCTATATTATGACTTATAAGCTACACCAAATTGGAACCAGCCAAAATACTCTTTCATTACGTCTTGGCGGATTACACTATGGTCCTATATTATTAGTTACGCCATAGAGAAACCAAGCAAGGTAGACTGGCAGTATGGCTATAGGGTGACTAATTACACTATGAATTTATATTTTAAGCTACACCATATTGGAAGCAACAAAGGTAAGCTTTCAGTCTGGCTTGACAGAATATGCAATGGTTATATTTTTTAAGCTACACCATAGATAGGTTGCTTATCTTTCAGCGTAAACGTAGGGTAAATTTTCCTTCTAATAAAATAATAGCGTTGAATTTATATATATATATTATTTTTATTTTTTTGCAAGCTCTAGTCCAACCGTTGGCTATCGGCCTAGAAACTTCTCTTCTGACACTCCTACATTATTACTTCTTTTTTTTTCGTTTACGGTAGGTAGAGAAAAGTATTAAAATCGTCTGCGGGCGGAACATCCTCCGACGTATTAGCGGCGCTAACACCCTACAGAGAATGATGCATGGAGCCGGTAAGTAGAGCTCAGCGGCTTGTTAATTATTTCCGCCAGACGAACTTCCCCTCCGCGCACATCCTCCCACCCTCCCCCCGCCTCTAGAAGTCTAGTCCTTCTTCCCTTCTTCTTCCTGCAATCTATGTTTCACCATGAATTTGTCTTTCCAGCATCTTTCTCGCGACCTCTCCATGTCTGTTGGTTCTTATATTCTCCCCATTTTTTTTATAATACTTTTGTTTCGTACGAATTTCCTTAGCTCTCTACTTGCTAACCTCTCTTCTATCTTTCTCAACACATGTATATATATTTGTTTTATTGGTTCATCATTATCTCTATTACCCTTGTTCCTTAATACACTAGTTTTTACCTTTTATTCGTCCTCTTTCAATATTATCTGCTCATGACTTTCAATTTTAAACCTTTAACTTTTCAAATCATCTTTCTCTCCCACACATGATACCCTAGTACGATACGTAAGCTTAACCTTTCCAAACAATGTTCTTATTTATAAATAACAGGATATCCCGCCTCTTTCTCATCTTCCTTTATTTAAAGTATTCATATTTTCCTTAAATAGTTTTCCTTTGTATAAGTTCTATCCTTGCTCTACAGTACTTTTCTTCTCACTAAATTTACCTCCTTCCTATATTTATATTAAACTTTCTTTCTATACTTATCTGCTAATACCTTATAGATTAGTTTTTACTCTCTCCCCCTATCTTTTTTTTCCGTATTATCTCTGTCACCGTTCTGATTATCTTCTTACCCCCTACCCTGTGTACGATTCTTATTTATCTTAAAAAATTATTCATCTAATATATCCTCTGGAATACATTAGTTTATTTTACCAATACATGTATTTTATTTAATTTCCTGAAATTGTTTTTCTTTCTTCTTGATCTCTTTTCCTTATCCTATGACTTTATTTACTGTATTTAATAGTTTTATGATAATCCAATACTGTATTTCTACCTCAATATTATCACTCTCCACTATACTCCCTCCTTTATCTATCGCTTATCGCTATCCTCCCTTATCTATCGCGTATCGCTATCCTCCCTCCTTTGTCCATTGCTTATCACTATCCTCCTTTTTGTCCATTGTTTATCGCTATCCTCCTTCCTTTGTCCATTGTTTATCGCTATCCTCTTTCCTTTGTTCATCGTTTATCGCTATCCTCCTTCCTTTGTCTATCGTTTATCGCTATCCTCCTTCCTTTGTCAATCGTTTACCGCTATCCTCCCTCCTTTGTCCATCGCTAATCGCTATCCTACTTCCTTTGTCCATCGCTTATTGCTATCCTTCTTCCTTTGTCCATCGCTTATCGCTATCCTCTCTTCTTTGTCCATCGTTGATCGCTACTCTCCTTCCTTTGTCCATCGTGCATCGCTATTCTCCTTCCTTTGTCCATCGTTGATCGCTACTCTCCTTCCTTTGTCCATTTTGTATCGCTATCCTCCTTCCTTTGTCCATTGTTTATCTCTATCCTCCTTCCTTTGTCCATTGTTTATCGCTATCTTCCTTCCTTTGTCCACTGTTTATCGCTATCCACCTTCCTTTGTCCATCGTTTATCGCTATCCTCCTTCCTTTGTCCATCGCTTATCGCTATTCTCCCTTCTTTGTTCATCGTTTATCGCTACCCTCCTTCCTTTGTCTATCACAATACGTATTGTATCTCCTTGTCTTACCTTATGCCTGTCTATGCGTCCTGTTTCTCTCTATCCTCCAGTTTTAAAACCCTTCACTGACTCGTCTTGATTTTCAACTCGCTAACATCAGTGGCCGGAACAACCCACAGTTGGGGGACATCAGGAGCCCAGACCATCCATTCGAGTGATGGGCTACGTCACACGTCCACATCCTTCACCGTTTCACAAAGCACTCCACTGGAAAGAGGGAAGGGTGGAGAGTGAAACAGTTATAAACGGACCATCGTCAACGAGTTGATCGTTGTTTATTAGTTGGTTACAGCGCTACGAATTACTGTGTGGTGGATGCAAAGTAAAAAAAAAGGGTTGGGTGTTGGGGTGCGGGGAGGGGAAATGAAATTGCTTCTTTTTGAACACTTAACACTCCTTTTAACACTCGTTTTTATAAAAGTGATTTTGTATTTTAAAGTGGAGCTGGGCTTTTTTTAGGGGGTGATTCGAATTTTTTTTTACAAAAGAGGGGAGTAATTAATTTTACCAACGGTTTCATAACTTTGAGAGTGTAATCACACTTGCTAATAGACTCGAATGTTATTTACTAAGAGACGTATGTGGGCAAAAGAGTATTAAAATGTATGTCTTCCCTCTAAAAATAAATAGGTTGGACCATTTTTTCTTGCACGTCAACCGTAACATTTTTAAAAGTTTACTAGATGGACTAATTTGTATAAAATTTTAAAATAAAACAATGTGATATATTTAAAATTTACAACTAGTTTGTTTCATTAATTTCGATTTGTTTATATTTGGATGAATATCAATGTTGTCATTAGTATTATTAAAATTTATATTTTGTTGTTTTTAGTTAATGGGTGTTAAACCAAGGATTATACAATAAATTAATATTTGGGATAGAGAAAATATTAATAGTTCAGGTGCAAGGGGAGGGGGGCGCTTAAAAAGGCCAGTGGTTTTTCAGTTTTGCTAGAAAAACACTTTTTTTTGCCAAAATAAATAAAATATGGTTCCAGTAATTTTTAATTTTAATTACTCTATATTCACCTGATAATGTCAACTTTCTTTAGCACAGCTTCTGACTACCCGTTCTAGTTACACGTCTATGTACTAATCGTACTAATGTGCTAGGGTTTTGTAAGATTGAATTTAGAGGAACTGTACCTGCATTTACGTGGAGAGAGAGAGAGTGAAAACCCATTTAGGAAAAATCACCCTCAGTACACCCGACCGGGATAGAACCCCCGATCGTTCAGTCTTCGGCACTTTAGTCTATTGCTTAAGTAGCGTCTCAGACCATGGGGACACTGAAGTAGGTTCAAAGGTTGTTGAATATTTGTCATGAGCATAGCGGCATTAGATGAGAAACTTTTTTAAATGTAGACAAAAAGGTGTTATTAAATTTCAGGACACCCTTGACAGTTATTAAACAACTTTTGATATCACCATGTTAAGAAAATTAATGTATTTGTACTGAAAATTTTTTATTTTTTATTTTGACCCTAAAAAAAGCTTTTAACTTACGTAAAAACTGTAAAACACTGACCTTTTTTCGCGTCCACTTTTACCTCATCATAAAAAAATGCACCTACATAAGCGTGTATAACGGATGCAAATACCACCATAAAAATCCACATGTATAAACTCTACCCTCAATTAATCCTGGCGGTACTCTAACCTCAACTTTCTCTTCCACGTAATAGTGGCAGTCTAGTATAATACGAATCTGACTATTTGTACCTTGTGACCACCGGTGATGATCTACAAAAGAGTTGTATGAAGATGCATTTTAAAGAAATAGTACAATTTTGAACTGCCTTTTTTCACCAAACTTGTTTTTATTATGTAAATGTTAAATAACATCAACCAAAATATACCATAAGACGAAATTTTATTTGGTACTCGGTAACAAAGGGAGTACAATATACTCTTGTGAGTACAATATACTGGTGGTAGAAATATAAGATACGGATACATTACATGCGAATAACATTATTTCACCCGAATGTCGGTTTTATTATGATACTAGCAATCCCGCACGGCATTGCGCGTGACCCACTGTGGTGTAAGAATTATATA
>CABFVX010000148.1:181418-199319 GCA_902151425.1 Timema shepardi | reverse complement strand
CCCCCCATGGTGTCGAATTTCAAATTAAAACGTAAATTTAAACCAGATTAAGAATATCCTCTTCATAAATTTGTTAAAAATGGCCTAATTAAAAAGCTACTTAAAAATTTTAAAATTTGGCTTCAAGGTGCCCTTCCGTCCACTTATGTTAAATTGTTATTATTATTATTATTATTATTATTATTATTAGCACCGCGTCTTACTACCCGTTCGTGTTGTACGCACTTACGCTAATATGTAATGGTAGAGTGATTGTGAGATGAAATGGAGGACCTACAGTTTAACGTGGAATCCGAACCACGGTGGAGGCCTGGCACTCCCCACATTCACAAGATGTCTTGTCAGAGGCTGGGCATCGCACACAGATACACAATTCATTTTATTATCATATAGATGCTCTGTGCTATAGTGGTCATACTTCCTGGATACAATTACAGAAGTCCTGGGTACGATCCCCCACGTTTCCAGAACTGTCTATGAATTAGCAAGTCTGGAAAGAGACCCAACTCAGCCTCGTGAGGACAAATGAGGAGCTACTTGAATACATTAGCGACTCTGGTCTATAAAACTGAGATTAACGGCCGAAGGGTTCGTTGTACTAACCCAATGACATCCTATATCCGCAAATGTTGGCACTATCATCTTTTAACGGTGGCGGCCGCTCGGTCGGTATAGCTCGCTTGCGGGCTGACCCCATTGAGTGTTTTTTTTGTTCAAATTAGTGAAAATTGTAATTACTTGGATTATACTGTTTTCACGTGCCCCAACCGCGTCACACAACTCGTCTAGAATCTCTACAAATTCACACTAATAGGGTAGACATGGGGAAGGTATAATTTAAATAAAGTGTACCCTCATTTCCGTGGAGGGAGGGTAAGAAAAATAACGGGAAATCAGAGTGGGGGATAACACTTAATACACAACGCCAGGAAGCAAGCTCTAGTGTCCACGATCCCCTGAAACCAGAGAACAGTGTGGGGTTAAGTGGATAATTTTGTCATCAACTGTCCCAACTAACGTNCTCTGTAAGAACATATTATTAAAGTTAAAATTCTGAAAATTGAAAAATGACACCTGGACACGGGAATCGAACCTGGTACCTTTTGCTGGGTTCGATTCTCGTGTCCAGGTGTCATTTTTCAATTTTCATAGTATGGTATCTGTGTGAGGTGATCCTTCACTTAAAATGCATACATAATAGCTTCGGCTATTTGATTCTTAAAGTTAAAATTGTATGATACATTTTTAGTACATTAATCTTACTAACCGTCCGAGATATCCTTCGTTTACTTTAAATGGTATCAAGCTTACCGTGATTGGCTATACTATCATGGGGTCATGGGGTCAAATCAGTCAAGGCAAGCCTGTAACCTTTCAAGATAAACGGAGTGAACCTGCATTTGCTTTTGAGGAAGACTGAGGAACCATTTAGTGTGGGAGGTACATCTGACCATGATTTAAACCCTGACCTTATCGTCACCGTCCCATCAGACATATCACATGACTTGGACAGTTAGTCTACGTGTGGGTTGATGAATAAATGTAGGTTTTTAATCCATACAGGTTGTACCTACATTATTTTTCCCAGATTGTTTACCAATACAATATATATTAAATTTGGGTGCAATTCCTCTTATTTTCATCTTTCTCGGTTGTGTAAATATGCGAATATTAATGATGGTTTCAGTAAGCGAGCTAACCACGCATACAAGAAGGCTCTTACTGTTTGAATTTTAACGTAGCGAAAACAGATGCACAAAAACTTTTTTTCTTCTTGATATTGTGTTTTGCAAACACATCATGCTCTTTTATATATATGTTGCCATAAAGGCCTAATTAATGTGCCAGTGAGAGATTAAATTAAAATAATTATGTAGTTAAAAAACTCGTCGTGATGTTTTAAGGAGAAATATACTCTTACTTTAGTTGTTTTTTATTACACAATTTGTCGTAATAAAAATTTACAAAATTATAACGCCACGTTTGTTATCCGACTATTGTTTGAGAAACAATGAATAAAACCATGCGTATAACGTTGGAATTAACACAACGGGATAAAGAGAATTAAACAGTAGGCTGGGAACATAAATACGTGAATCACTGTACAGAGTTTTTTTTCCGTTTTCAACCGCATTTGGTTTTAATTTGTGTTTTTCTCGTGAAATTATTGTTATTATTTAAATCATAAATATATTATATAATCTTCAAAATGTTCTAACACAACTAAAAGTGACTAAACAATGTTCCTATATTTAAACGTAGAGACATGTAAACTGCAACACTAGCTTTTGATAACCTATTCAATAACCATAAAATACTACTACTAATGAATCAAAAAATTAAAAATGTTATTAATGTTGACCGAAGAGAAAAGGAATTGTTTATAATTTTTTAAATTACTTTTTTTTTCAGAACTCTACTATGGCTTACTACCATAAAATTATTGTTGTATTATTTCACATTTAGGTTTTCAAAGATAATATACGTTGATAAGATAATCCTTGTGTATATTTTCATTCATCTAGTTACTAGTCCTAGTTTCTAGGATGTCACAATAATTGATTATCAAGAGAATCTTTGAACCTCATTCCATTCCTATGTTTTTTTTATCCTCACCGATTTTTTTTTAGCACCGCGTCTTACTACCCGTTCGGGTTACACGCACTTACGCTAATGTGTAATGGTAGGGTGATTGTGAGATGAAATGGAGTCCCCACATTCACAAGTTGTGATTAATACACGTCTTGTCAGAGGTGAAGGAAGGGTTTGGTAATCAGATAAATCTGTGCCGGGACTGTGGATTGAACCCCGGACCTCCAGTATAGAAGTCCGACACCTTACCACTAGACCACCAGGTAACTCCGAAGCGTATTAATACTACCTGTTCATACAATAATTACTATAATAAGAAGGGATGAGGAAGGAAGTATTTTAGAGATAATCTACCCTCACTTGCGTGGAAAGAAAGTGGGAAACAATTTAAGAAAAACCACCCTCGGTAGACCAAGCCAGAATTCAAACTTCGATCATTCTGTCAACAGAAGACTAATCCAACGCGAGTGTGATGCCTTTGATCATTCTGCCACTGAAGTGGATCTATTATGTTGTTCTAATTACCTTACATCTAATTTATAGTTTAAACCTGTCAACTTATTTGTTATATTTTTTAGAGGGTTAATTTAATTGTAATCTCCTTCTATTGACTTGATTCATACCCTTACCAGTATTATTATTATTATTATTATTACCGCGTCTTACTACCCGTTCGAATTATACGCACTTAAGCTAATGTGTAATGGTAGGGTGATTGTGAGATGAAATGAAGGACCTACAGTTTAACGTGGAATCCGAACCACGGTGGAGGCCTGGCATTCCCCACATTCACAAGATGTCTTGTCAGAGGTGAAGAAAGGGTTCGGTAATCAGATAAATTTATGAGGGGCTGGGGATTGAACCCCGGCCGCCAGCATAGAGGTCTGACACCTTACCCCTAGACCGCCAGGTCACCGCCTTACCAGTAAACACACAGTAAAAGACGTCGCACCCATCGTGTTTGTTTTTTGGTCGATGGTGGGAATATCGAAGCTCGAATCCAGGTCGAATGGTTTTTTTATCGGTGAGTTTTCCAAATGTGGTTTACAATGTGTATCCAATATATTATTTCGTTAGAAACCCTTGTAATTAAATTACAAGATGATTTAAAAAAATCTAGCAATTGCCAGTGTCAAGATTTGTTTGTTGACGAAAACTTTGAACGGGTTTGAGGAGGGAGGGGAGGGGGGTGACGAGAGGGTGGAAAGGATGTACCATTTTATTTAGTCTATTATCACAAACAACGTTAGTAATCTTTTGGCTTATACTGCGTCAGTAACTTTATAAAAAGCATTTCCATTTGTGTGTGTTTTTTTGTCCGAACCACAGGGGGAAAAAGTTGCTGTTTTCCACCACAACAACACGACGCCTTTTCATTCGTCATTGTTCTCTACCCCGGTTTTCTTCGCACTGCCGCGGGGAGGCTATGCCGCTTTTGGTAGTAATAATAAACGTAGCCGGGAAATTTGTTCTACCCTAGAGGAATGTTTTGTTGGAACTGTAGACACGAAACCACTTTAGAACAGTTTGCTGCTAACTCATGTTGCGACATATTCTATGTAGATGTTTTACAGGTCGGGGCTGCCTTCGACTTTGTGTCATGTACGCAAAGTTTTAAAAGTAGCCAACACGAAAAAAATAATGTTAAAAAAATTCCGTGTATATATATATCTTGCTATCGTGCTATGAGCGTTTTATTGCACTTATTGATTAAGTATTAGGAAGGTAAAATCCGTGGAGTGATAGACCACATTAGTAAAAAAAAAAAAAATCTGTAAGTACATCCGACCGTCATCAAGCCAAACTAAATTAAATTGACGTTTAGTCTGCATGTCCACCGGTGGGGCTCGCAAGTATCAAACATGTCTTCCCACACCTTTACTCAGTCAATATCTTGTCTACTTACTGAGCTATTTGTTCCGGGATCGATTCCCGACATGGCCGAACATATAATTGGTGAAATTTGCCGTTTCCCTTGTAATAGGGATGAATAAATGGCTGGGTAACTGGTTGTTGTGTCATTTTTGGATTTGAGTTAGTTTATGAGTTGTGTGCTGATATAATCAGTCAGTTTGGAAAGTTCGCGTTAAATATCTCAAATAAAAAATATATTTAACATGTAAAATGCATTATACAATGTTGTACATTTTTTATTTATTTTTTTGCAATCATTTATTACTACCGACCCAGGATATACGCGTTCCATTACACTAATTGAATAGCGATGATGAAGGTTATGTATCCGCAATTTCATGGACAGTGTGTGAGATACCATTTTAGAGAAAACAACTCATTCAACCCGGTTAGAATTCGAACCCTGACCTCCCCGTTGCTATAAAACCAGACTATTTGAGTAACCCACTGGTTAAATGTATTAAAATATGTCGTATTTTCTTTATTTTGCTCAAGCGTATTACTACTCCCCCGGGCCTTTAAACCACATAAGCGTGGTTGCTGTTTATTATCCACTATTGGAAAAAATATGTTCCAGAAATCCCGGTGACAGTAATTTTCGGCCGGAGAATAACAAGTTGGGCACCATTTGGTGACCGTGATCATACCAGTCACAACCATAGGTGATAGTTGTCGGCAAACCCTAAAATAAAATTTTAAAAGATTTGTAGTTTTTCACGTTTGGCCTGCATCTTGCCATGGCTCTTGGAGATGATCACCAAAGGTTAAGGAAAGCAATCGATTAATCCATATCTAAAAAGCACGTGACATTTGGGAGACGTTTTCTTGGAAGGTATTTGAAATTTTATAATATTCACACAAGGCGAGTTTCTGGCTACAGAAGCAGAGGTCTCAAGTTCATTCCCCGGCACTTCCAGATTTTCTTTTGTTTATCAGTGGTTCTGGAACGGGGTCAACTCAACCTCGTGAGGACAAATGAGGAGCTACTCGAATAAAGAAGTAGCGGCACCGGTTTAGAAAACTGAAATTAATGGCTGGAGGCTTCGTTTTGCTAACCACACACTCCAGATATCCGCGGAAGTGGGCATTATCTTCGCCAACATACCAGGATTACTCCTGGAATTTAATTTTAACTTTCTTACTTAATTTAAAAAGTCTATCATCTAATGCCACTATGCTCATGACAGATATTGACCAACTTTTGATATCAACATGTGAAGGGCATTAAACTCTTTGTCTATACTTAAGCAATATTTGTTTTATTTTGCTGAAATAAATTATTTTCTATGAAAACTACAAAATAAACTGACCCTTTCTCCGAACCCCTTCCACCGCAGCTTAAATCCTTAAATACTAAATTTAATAAAAACAAATTTTGGGTCTAGAAGGCTCTATAGTAAATGCTGACATTATCGTCTCGAGTATTAATTCTATTCATCATTTATAATATTTTAGTTCTTTCTGCTTGTCCTATAAGCACAAACAGCTCTGAAAATTTTGAAAAATAACATTTGATTTATTTTATGTACCTAAAACTTAAGAAATAATAATATTTAGCACCGCGTCTTACTACCCGTTCGGGTTATACGCTTTAAGTACTAATTACTCTAATGGCTTGGGAATTGGGAAGGTTGAATTAGATGAAGTGAACCCGCATTTGCGTGAAGGGGGGAGTGGAAAACCATTTAGGAAAAACCACCCCCAGTTCACCCAACCGAGATTCGAACCTCGATCTCCCCGTCTTCAGCAGTCAAGCTCAACACGACAAGTGCGTTAGCCAACTACGCCACCGAGGCGGGTTAAAACTTAAGTACTATAAACGACATGGTATATTTAAACTATATACATACATTATATTATTATAGTATGCAATACATAAATACATATTTTATACAAACTTAAGCTAGTCACTATTTAAGTAATCATCATCATCATCATCTACCACCAACCTGCAAAGAAAATTTTAAGAGGATAGTATAATTTATTATCTATAAATGTATTTCAATTTTCGTTCTTTCTGGTAGGGTGACCTAGTGGTCTAGGGATAAGGTGTCAGACTTCTATGCTGGCGACCGGGGTTCAATCCTCGGTCCCGGCAAAGATTTATCTGATTACCAAACCCTTCCTTCACCTCTGACAAGACCTCTTGTGAATGTGAAGAATGCCAGGTCTCCACCGTGGTTCGGATTCCACGTTAAACTGTAAGTCCTCCATTTCATCTCACAATCACCCTACCATTACACATTAGCGTAAGTGCGTATAACCCGAACGGGTAGTAAGACGCGGTGCTAATAATAATAATAATAATAATAGTTCTTTCTGTATTAATGGTGTTTTAATTAATTATGTTTTATGTACAAACACTCATTATTGTTATTTTTTAATTTAAAATCATTTAATATATTTTGTAAGGCAGTTTGAACCACTTTATTTGCTAAAATATATACTTTTGGAACAATTAAAAACATACTAACTCTACTTTACTAAAATGACAGCAATTATAAAAACATTCCTTTACAAATTCTTCGGCGATGACATTAAAGGTAAAAGGTATTGTATTCACCCAAATGCCCTTCACATCTTCAAAATGAATTAATATATATTCGTGAATTTTCCACCAATATTTTAGGAATTTTAGGCAGGTAAAATTCTAATCCACACAGAGTTTAATTTTCAAAAGAACGAACGCATTATTTGGTATTTGTAATCCCCTTCTACCATTCTTGTTTCTTTTATAACAGTCCCAATCCATATCTCGCGCCATTTCCGGTTTTTATAGGTACCAACACGTGCCAACAATACAATAAGAGGAAAATCATATCTTTGGGGTGCGCGACGAAATGGCTTGCAAACCCGCAAACTCTAAATGAAGGCTGATGTCTGTGCAAACGCCATTACCATGAACTCCATCACTGGAGTGTGCTGTTAAAAGTGGGCGGTAGAGAACCCAGAGAGTCGGATAAAAGGGTTTAAAGAGGGGTAGAAAGAGACGGTACGAAAGGCTAGGGGTGGAGTAGAAAAAGCAACATTTTATGGAAATTTAGATGTACGCCTCAACAGGCTTTTAACGGGCAATAACAGACCAATTTTAGTTTTTTTTTAAAAAACTCATTCGTGTGCTATCTACTCCATTGCTTATTTCCTCTTTCCGCGAGAGGGTACCAGAGACTTGGGCGGACGTTCACAGTCAAACCCGCCGTCGTTTGGAATTACAAGCCATCGCGTTGTACTCGATTTAGACGACGTTTAAACTAGCTCTTCCTTTCTTCTTTTGAAACGATTGTGAGCTGATAAATTATGTTTGTAAACGTATGAAGGGTATTTATCTTGCGATAAAGGTTCAGGGGTATAATAAACTATATTTCACCAAGGGCGCATGAAACATAACATTAACAAAGCTCAATTTGAAAAGAAACTATCTTGATGAAAATTAGAAAGAAAAAAAAATCTTAGGAAAAATATTTTTATGTATATTTAAGTGTATAGCGAATGTCTAACAAAATTTTTGAGTGAAAAAAAAAGTGCTTAATCTTGTTCCTTAAATTTAGATTTTAACGTAGAATATTAAGTTTAAATAAAAATTAGGAATACATATTACAATTGCTCCCCTTTGTTTTCAGCCTAAAATAATTTTAACTAAGTAAAATTTTACACAACCAGATATTAAAATGGATAAATAAAACTTTACTTCTTTAAAAAAATTATTATGTAAGATTCACTTTTTTTTTTATCATCAAAGATACAATTAAATCATTTATTTTATCGTTTAGCGAACAGAAAAATTAAGTTAAAGAAAGGTAGGAAACTGGGTTTGGTTTTGTTATTCAAGCGGCATAGTGATGAAAGAAGAATGACCCTGGGCACGGACCGGAACAACTCTTGGATAGCTATGTGGTCAAAGAATTGGCGTACTAATCCAAAGTAGCTACGTGGTTAGAGCATTGGCGTACTAATCCAAAGTATCTGCGTGGTCCAAGCATTGGCGTACTAATCCAAAGTATCTGCGTGGTTAGAGCATTGGCGTACTAATCCAAAGTAGCTATGTGTCCCGAGCATTGGCGTACTAATCCAAAGTAGCTACGTGGTTAGAGCATTGGCGTACTGATCCAAAGTAGCTATGTGTCCCGAGCATTGGCGTACTGATCCAAAGTAGCTATGTGTCCCGAGCATTGGCGTACTAATCCAAAGTAGCTATGTGTTCCGAGCATTGGAGTACTAATCCAAAGTAGCTACGTGATTAGAGCATTGGCGTACTAATTCAAAGTTTCCCTGTCAAGGTGTATTTTTTTAAATTTTAAAAATATTGTTTTTAATGCGGCTGTAACCGTACTTACGGTGGGAATGTAAAGGACGCGAAAAAAAGGTAGTATTTTTGCAGTTTTTATAGCAAAACTTTTTTTTTGGTCAAAATTAAATATTGCTTCAGTAAAAATATAAAGTTTAATTTTATTTACATGCTGATATAAACAGTTGTTGACTATCTGTCATGAGAATAGCGGAATAAGATGACAAATCTTTTTAAACGAATATGAAATGCTGTAATTAAATTCCAGGATACCACATATTATGATTTTTACACTGAGGTTTTCCCATCATTTCTCAATGCTATTGCTGGTACAACCTTTATCATCCTTATCACTTAGATTAATCCCTTAATAATAGTTTTTTAACATGATGATCAAAAATCATAATTACTAGTCAACGCTTTCCCAACCATTAACAAGGAGGAGGAGTTTATTTAGGGAGGGAAGGGGACTTAGGTCTTCTCACACAATCCGGAACCAGGACAGTAAACGCCTTAAGTTGAATCAAGCTTCTCTCTTCACCCTCCTTTTCCACACCCCTGCCCACCCCACTGTTCGGTCGGTACGTATGTTTATAGGCGTATAGGGAGCATACAATATGGGGATGGAGGCATATTCGTGGTGAGGTAGGCAATTTGTGTGACAGCCACGTCGTGCTTGAGGTATCAGATACATTATGGCAGGGGACGGGAAAATACCCTAGGGCCTAAGGTACGCAAACCCACGGGTCGCGAAATATCTCTCGCTTTTCTGAAATAGGTATACTTTTATATTAATATCCAGCATGGGAGTAATACACACACACAAACCAATATTATTTGTAATTATTGTATTGTGTACTTAATTTTGAATGACAAAAAAAAAGTATTTAAACTGTGCTATATTTTCAATCACTTGTAAATAAATATTCCTACGATCAAGTATTTAATCATATAGTAAATACTGCATCAAGTATTTCATTAATATACACAAATATTTAGGGAAAAATAAGTTGTTTTTTTTAAAATAATTTTAAATATACAATCTTTTTAAATAGCTAGTTTCTGGTATATACCTGTATTAGTGGGCACGCGGATTAAACGTCAGGCTCCTGTGACCTAGTTTGCCATTGTGGGTAAGGTTAGGGCTCAATTTCCAGTGTGATGTACAGAGAGGGGTTTTACTACGTAGCTTCCCACATTCCCTTCACTGAAATTCTGTTAAATTTCCTCTAAATTATATATTCCTAGTCCCTTACAATCTTTCTTATTTACTTACCCACTCCATGGCATTAGGAAAGTCCATTGCCACACTTAAAATAATACGGCACATATCTCCAACTAGCGCCAGTTCTATCCAGCCCATAGCTTATCCCTATCTTGAGATAGTTTTATCAAGTCCATCTCACTATATCATATCCTTATCGTGAGCTAGTTTTATCAAGTCCATCTCACTATATATTATCCCTATCTTGAGCTATCTTTATCAAGTCCATCTCACTATATATTATCCCTATCTTGAGCTATTTTGATCAAGTCCATCTCACTATATATTATCCCTATCTTGAGATAGTTTTGTCAAGTCCATCTCACTATATATTATCCCTATCTTGAGATAGTTTTATCAAGTCCATCTCACTATATATTATCCCTATCTTGAGATAGTTTTATCAAGTCCATCTCACTATATATTATCCCTATCTTGAGCTAGTTTTATCAAGTCCATCTCACTATATATTATCCCTATCTTGAGCTATTTTGATCAAGTCCATCTCACTATATATTATCCCTATCTTGAGCTATTTTGATCAAGTCCATCTCACTATATCTTATCCCTATCTTGAGCTAGTTTTATCAAGTCCATCTCACTATATCATATCCTTATCCTGAGCTAGTTTATCCATTCAACCTCAATACACCCTATCCCATCTTGAGATGGTTCTATCGAGTCCACCTCATTACAACCTACTCCCATTTCGAGATGGTTTTATCCAGTCCACCTCATTATATCCTATCCCCATCTTGAGATTTCCAGTCCACCTCATTACACCCTCTATCTTTCAGGTTTATTCTAATGTTATCCTTCCATTGGCTTCTATCTCTTCTCACTGGACATTTCTCATTGAGTTTAGCAGTCAATACCTTGAACACGGTTCTAGATTCTCCCATTCGGGCTGCATGTCCTGCCCGCTGTAATCTAAGAGTCTAGATTATCTTAATAATGTATTTTGATTAGTATAAAATATGTAACTTATCATTATGTAATATTCTCCACCCATCTCAGTAGAGAACAACCGGTAAAATTATTGTTTTGAATATTCTGAGTTCGAATTTCTTGAAAGCAGGCGAGTCGTCAACAACTTATTCACCGAGTAGTGGCATGCATTTCCAGACATTTTTTTCCCCCTAACTTCCAATATAATATCGTTATTGCTAGGTTTTTTTTAAGCACCGGGTCTTACTATCCCTACGAGCTATACGCCTATATACTAATTAAGCTAATGGTTTTACGTACGAGGAAGGCTATATCTATAGTAAGTGTACCTGTATTTGCGTGGAGGTAGTGTGTAAATTTTTTTAAACTGTTTTCAGTATACCCAACCAAGATTCGAACTTTGATCTCCCCATCATCGGCAGTCTGTGAGAGTAGCGCGTCAGACCATGCGGCCATCGAGCGGGCTATGGCTAGTTAAACTTGTTCCTAAATATTTCAACTCATTAACCCTGTCGAAGGACATGTTGCGTGCTTGAAGTCCCTTTCAAACTAACGCGATTAAAATGTGGCCTAGTCCTGACGGGTAATAAGATGTTATGAGAAATAAAAATTTCTAATTTACCCAAACAAATCTGTTTCTATAGGCTGCGCTCCGCAACATTCCCCGAGTTTGTGATTCTGTTCCTTCGTCTACTTTTGTCAATAGGAGGATCTAACTTTATACAGCTTCGGTTAATGTTCGATACAATCTTGGGGAGATTAGAAGTCAAAATGGAGCAACAGAATACAATTTTGAAGCATCTTTGAAGAGTCACTAGAACATTTATATTATGATCGAATTTTAAGACTAATTTGGTTTCTATGCTTTATGTATGTTAAGTGTAATAATTGATTAACATGTATAGCTCAAACTAATATGGGGATGTTAATGGGGGTGGGGCTAGGGAACGCGAATTGCAGTTTTTATTTAAGAAAATTTTGACCCATAAAATATCTCGTTTCAATATACGCTTGGTTTAATTTTTTATATCAACAGTTCTTAAATTTTTGTCATTACCATAATAGTATTACCATAAGCACATTCCCATCCATGCAACAATAATTTTTTTTAATACAAACATGAGTGTGAAAACTTAGTTTATAAGATAGGAACAGTTTTATTTTTAAATCAACAGAAGTTATGAATTTAAACACTATAAAGGGTGACCTGGTGTGGTCTAGGAGTAATGTGTCGGACTTCTGTGCTGGGGTCCAGGGTTCAATCCTCGGTCACGGCACAGATTTATTTGATTACCAAACCCTTCCTTCACCTCTGACAAGACGGGTATTAATCACTACTTGTGAATTTGGGGAATGCCAGGCCTCCACTGTGGTTCGGATCCCACGTTATAACTGTAGGTCCTTCATTTCATCTCACAATCACCCTACCATTACACATTAGCGTAAGTACGTATAACCCGAACGGGTAGTAATACGTGGTGCTAATAATATTATTAATAATAATAATAACAATAATTTTAAAAAAACAAGCTAAAGTTTAACAGAAACTAACAAAACGCAGATCAGGACATTTTGTTACAAAAATGTTTTAAAAAAAAAGGTGTCCTCCTTGGATGTTTCCTCTGACCCTGCTTTGCATGCTTTGTCTTACTCCGTTGGATACATCTGGTGTGATACATATTTACTCACATCCATTTATGATGTGTCTCTTAAAACCTCAACATCGGGCACAGGGTTTGCGTAAAAAATGTAATTAAAGTGTCCCCAGAAATTTAAAAAAATAAATATATTGTATTCGAATCTGAGGGTAAGACAGGCTCATTCAATGGCTCCACAAATACATCTTTGGGGAAAACAATTCAATCACTGTGTGTAAATTGTACACAACACTCTAACACCATCTTCTAGCAATAACGTTTTACTGTTTTTCATCTTTTAAGTCATTTTGTACACGTTTGTAGAAATTAGAATATTAGAAGTGGTTAGTGCTGCGATCTATCGATTGGTATTGGAAATACTAGAATTATATTCTAAGCAAGTTTTGAAACAAAAAAAAAAAACATGACCAGAAGGGTAACTCTAAAACTAGCGTTTTTAGACCCGTGTGTATATGGCCTTTTCTTAGTTTTCAATCCATGAGAATATGTCCGTAGAATATTTGGCACCAATTAAAATACACCCTTTATAGTTATTCTTTATATATTTTAAAATATTATTATTATTATTATTATTATTATTAGCACCGCGTCTTACTACCCGTTCGGGTTGTACGCACTTACACTAATGTGTAATGGTAGGGTGATTGTGAGATGAAATGGAGGACCTACAGTTTAAAGTGTGATCCGAACCACGGTGAAGGCCTGTCATTCCTCACATTCACAAGTTATGATTATATATTTTAAAGATATTTATGGGAGAGGGTAGGAAAGCAAATGTTCCCTCTGCCTCTCTTTGGTGCTCCACTGGCTCCTGGTAGCAGTTTCGAACTACAGCAACTGTTTGTTTTGTTTCGTTTACTTTGCTCGTATCTTAACTGGGATCTATTCATCCGAAGAAGCAAAACAAAGAGTAGATTAACCTTCTGCCTCGTTCCTCTCTGTCATATTAACCGGAGTAATTTAGTAACAGACCCTCGTCGTTTTATTCCGATGCGGCGTGTGGGAGACATAAACATGAATGATTAAAGGAAGCTCCGCTAGGGAAAGATAAGGAGCTACTTAACAAGGAGCTACTAGTTCATACGCCTCTCTAGTCAAGGATTCCCAGTTGTTTTTATCGTGTATTTAAAATATGACAAGATGGTTTTGTGAAAAAAAAAAGAAGTTTTTACTCACATCGGTAGACACTTTACTAAACTTCTAGTTCGTCTGATTTTCTGGTGATAGGGCGATCAGAGTTCGAATACTTTCGGCCCAGAGTTCGAATCCTTTCGGTTGTAGATCATTTGGCTCAATCTTCCGTAAATAAGACCCCTTTGGACCAATCTAGAAGGAGGTGTGACGTAGCTTTTGTAAGCAAATGGTAGGTCGTTTGTACGAACCTAGTTATGACGTTTGGATCAAGTTTTTTTAAAAATCAATTGTAAGTAAACTACCAGTAAACGAATTTTCACTCTAAAAACAATAATTTTGTGCTATTTCTCAAGTTATTCCCCATTTTAAACAAAATAGCTACAGACATTTTTGAATTATTTCAAATTTTCAAAAATTTCCTGTGGGTAAACTACATTTCAATAAATTTTTAGGTGACCTGGTGGTCTAGTGGTAAGGTGTCAAACTTCTGTGCTGGGGGTCCGGGGTTCAATCCTCGGTTAAGGCATAGATTTATCTGATTACCAAATCCTTCCTTCACCTCTGATAAGACATCTTGTGAATGTGGGGAATGCCAGGCCTCCACCGTGGTTCGGATTCCACGTTAAACTTTCACAATCACCCTACCACTACACATTAGCGTAAGTGCGTATAACCCGAACGGGTAGTAAGACGCGGTGCTAATAATAATAATATTGATGTTTGACTAAAAACCTCTCTAGTTTTAATTATATGATATTTAAATGTGTTCCTTAAATTAACAATTATATAATGATATTTTTCATGTCAAACCAATCCTGGCTATGGATTTTAAACAAAATCGTTACAGCCATTTTCAAAAAATGTGTAAGTAAAAAAACCCTAATCAATAAACTACCCTCAATTTTAAAAATATGGTCAAAATGAAAATAACGTCAATGGCCTGGGTGAGACAGACATTTATTGTAAAAATACTTTTGGTTTCGGATTCTCACAAAAAGTAAGATTCATCGTAATCATCTTAAGATCGATGTTTTAGCTATTACAATACTTTCTCTTGAAATGAGAAAGTAAAAGAGACCCACTTAACAATTATTTGTTAAGGTGTATACAATTTGTAAATAACTTTCACCTTAGTATATTACATTGTAATAATTTCGGAATAAAAGTCCACAAATATAACAAAATGAAGATCAAATTCTTAAAAAATTTGAAAATGAAAATATTCAAATCATGTTTGTACACCCCATTTGGGTCACATTTCTACTAATTATGCTAATGTGTTAGGAATAAGAGGTTGAATTTCGAGGAAGTGTACCTACATTTGCATCGAGAGAAAGAGAGTGGAAAACCACCCGAAGTAGTCTACACCTGACCAGGATTCGAATCCAATCGCCCTTTCATTGGTGGTCTAGTTTAACACGAGACTGACACCTTAGACCATGCACCCAATGAATCAAATTTCAGGCAAAATTTATAGACCCATTTCGCTTTCGCTCATAGAAATTCTCATGTGCTGATATAATAAATATTTTCAGAAAGTGCACATTTAATACCTTAAATAAATAAACAAAATATAGGTGACCTGGCGGTCTAAGGGTAAGGTGTCAGACTTCTGTGCGGGCGGCCGGGGTTCAATCCTCGGTCCCGGCACAGATTTATCTGAATGCAAAACCCTTCCTTCACCTCTGACAAGACGTGTATAAATCACAACTTGTGAATGTGGGTAATGCCAGGCCTCCACCGTGGTTCGTGATTCCACGTTAAACTGTAGGTCCTCCATTTCATCTCATAATCACCCTACCATTACACATTAGCGTAAGTGCGTATAACCCGAACGCGTATTAAGACGCGGTGCTAATAATAATAATTAATAAAATAATTAACTCTGCTTACCCTGATAATACTCCATGCCATTTCACTGTTAAGTACTTTACAATTAAACCGTAAATTATGTCTATGGCAGATTCTAACTTACAAATCAAATATTCTGGGGCTTAGTGTGAAATGAATGAGTGGCGTCTACACGAAAATCAAGACCCGCGATCCCAGATTATCGTTTTCCCAGATACCCTAACGCGTTTGTGTGTGCATGCGTGTGTATATTTACAAATGTGTGTGTGTGTGAGACTAGTGACTATGTTCTCCCTTCATTATTACGCAAAGGAAACCATCCCTAATCCCTCTCTTGTGTAGTAATCCTTTGGAATCCTCTTCCCTGCCACTTCCTAGGATTCATTCCGGTCTAAGCTGACTTAAAAACCTTTTTTCCCCCCCCCCCCCTTCCCATAGCGCACGGTAGCAGTGTTACGAAACACTTTGTAGTCAACACCCCCATACGATCATCCCCGGATATACACTCTTCTCTTATCAGAAAGTTAGAGGTAAAATAGTTATGGGAGGGAATGGAGGGCAGTTAGTGGGTGGTTTGGTTTCATCACACCCCGTTTTTGAAATGTTGGTGTGTGAGAAAGCGGAACAGGGAAAAAAAAATATTCACCGAAGAGAATGAGAAAGAAAAAAAAACAGTCAATTGGGATCAATGGAGATTTTATTTTCAGCGTAAGCCGAAGTTTTTGATCCATTAAATGTTATTTCTCTCTAAAAATATAAGAGGAAAGTTTATCAATCGAGTGTCTCTTCTATTTCTCTCTCTCTCTCATATATATAAGTGTGTATAGAGAGATAGAATTAGTTTTTTTTTCCGATTTGCTATTTTGCCTCTACAATTTTTTTCATTCATTGATTCGGTGAGAGAACTGATTTAACTGATAAGGTAATAAATACCAGCTCGCATCGGTGGGTACGCTGATTAAATGTCAGTATCATCTAGTCTGGCTTGCCAGTGGCGGTGAAGTTCTGGGTTCGAATCTTGGCCAGGTGTACTGATCTTATCGATTAAATTATCTCCCACTCTCTCGCTACGCGTGAATTCCGGTGCTTTTCCATACCCTGTTATTGTAATTATGTGTGGATGTCTACTTTCCTCTTTCTTAATCTATTAATGAAGATATTAGATTATCCCGGACGGGTAGTAAGACGCAAGGTGTGAAAGAAATAACATTCTCGAAATACTATTTTGACTGAGTACAGCTAGGTCCTATTTTAAACTTGACCAATCATAATTTTGCCTGTATGTCCTGATGTTCTTTCAGGGACAACTGTAAAATTCGTGGACAAATTTTAACTAAATTGTGAAGGGACATTCTTTGAAACTAGGCCCAACGATCTATATACATGTTTATCTTAAAATCTGCTTATCCTTTTCAATATGGCAGCCGCTCAAAGGGTTCATCGTTTGGTAGTTCATTTCAAGTGGTTTTAGTTTACAATTCCAAGTAATCGATTAAGTACCTAGGGCACATTTGTTTTAATTTAGACACGTATTGCTAGAATACGTGATAATCCACATAAACAATGATAACTCTTTAGGAATATACTGCATATAATATTTTTTGAATATATTATTAATAGGTTTTTTGTTTGACTTGATTTCCAAGTAAAAATATTAACGTCAAATCCAGGAATAAATTATAAGAGATATTTCAACTTAAAATCTAAAGAAAACTGTTAAAGACAGTAGTAACGATAATAACATGGAGGGAGCGAGGTCTACTGCTCACAGAACTACTAGTAAGACTGTAGTAACGATAATAACATGGAACGAGGCCTACTGTTCTCAGAACTACTAGTAAGACTGTAGTAACGATAATAACATGGAGCGAGGTATACTGTTCACATAAATACTAGTAAGACTGTAGTAATGATAATAATATGGAGCGAGGCCTACTGTTCACAGAACTACTAGTAAGACTGTAGTAATGATAATAACATGGAGCGAGGCCTACTGTTCACAGAACTACTAGTAAGACTGTAGTAACGATAATAACATGGAGGGAGGGAGGTCTACTCTTCACAGAACTACTAGTAAGACTGTAGTAATGATAATAACATGGAGCGAGGCCTACTGTTCAAAGAACTACTAGTAAGACTCTAGTAACGATAATAACATGGAGCGAGGTATACTGTTCACAGAACTACTAGTAAGACTCTAGTAACGATAATAACATGGAGCGAGGTATACTGTTCACAGAACTACTAGTAAGACT
>CABFVX010000148.1:150847-180992 GCA_902151425.1 Timema shepardi | reverse complement strand
ATATATATATATATATATATGTGGGTGTTTTTAGCTCTGTATGCATTATAGTATTATCCATTTCACCCTCCACCCCCTTTACCCTCGTAAAATAGGGTTATATTAAATGGCTGTCACGAACTCTCTCTCGACTCGCATTGAATGTGGTCATACCGTCGCGTCGGTGTAAAGCGTTCGAAGCGTGAACGTTTCAAACCACAAATCAATTCCCCCTTGGCGTTTTCAAACTTCGAGCTCAGACTGAAAATCGTGTTTCAATCCCCCTCCATCCTCCCACGCCCCTTCGATTAATAACTTTTGACCTCGATAAAGGAACGATTTAAAGTTCAACTGTTGGAGGTGGTGAGCGACCAGTGGTATAGATCGTTATTTGATTCTGATAAAGTCATCGTCTTATTTTTCAATAACCTTCTTTTATTGGTCGTATTGTATAGGACGTAACTTTTTGTTGTTGTTGCTAAAGACTGGTTTTTAGGTAATGGGAAGGTCATTTGTCACCATGTCAGGTTCAGAGATTTTTATATTTGGCATCACTGGTTTTCCCTCACTCGATCCACGCAAATATTGGTACATATATCTTTAGTATTAAAAAAATCAACCTTACACTTTGAGAAGAGGCCTTTGGAATTTATAGAAAATTAAAGGAAAAGCCACACTTTCTTTCGAACCCTCAATCAAAACGATCCTATATTTTTATAATACAGAAACATAAATTTTTAAGTATAATCAAATATAAGGGTGACCTGGTGGTCTAGGGTTAAGGTGTCGGACTTCTGTGCTGGTGGCCGGGGTTCAATCCTCGGTCCCGGCACAGATTTATCTGATTACCAAACCCTTGCTTCACCTCTGACAAGACATCTTGTGAATGTGGGGACTGCCAGGCCTCCACCGTGGTTCGGATTCCACGTTAAACTGTAGGTCCTTCATTTCATCTCGCAATCACCCTACCATTACACATTAGCTTAAGTGCGTATAACCCGAACGGTTAGTAAGACGCGGTGCTAATAATAATAATAATAATATAATCAAATATAATTTTTTTTACTCACTCCAATGGCTGCGTGGTATCTAACTCGCTACTCTCTTGAGTAGACCAGACTGCCGATGATTGGGAGATCGAGGTTAGAATCTCGGTCGGATGTAATGTGGGAGGTTTTTACAAACTGGTTTTCCACACTCCCTCCACGCAGATACGGATACAATTCATATAAACACAACCTACCTAATCTCTAAACCAATAAGAATTTACAATAATCAAAAGTTGCACGGGAATTCTCTAAATAAAATTTATGTTCATCCCCCATTTAAATATAATGCCAGATTAATTCATTCAAAGCACCAAACCTTCCTTCTGCGCCTCGGTGGCGTAGTTGGCTAACGCGCTTGTCATGTTGAGCTCGACTGCTGAGGACGGGGAGATCGAGGTTCGAATCTCGGTCGAGTGAACTGGGGGTGGTTTTTCCTAAATGGTTTTCCACTCTCTTTCCATGCAATTGAGGGTTCACTTCCTCTAAATTAACCTTCCCAATCCATTAGCGTAATTAGTACTTAAAGCATATAACCCAAACAGGTAGTAAGACGCGGAGCTAAAAAAAATACCTACTAAGGTAGTAGTTTCCAACCTGAGGGTCGCGGTATGTTTTGGGTGGGAACGCGATGCTTTTTGAGGTAATTGTTATTGGGTTTACTTTTTAAAAGTGATTACGACTATAATAAGGTCCAAGATTCGAATAAAAATGTAAGTGGTCAAAACGATAAACACTGGTACCTAGTTGTTTAGGTTCATTTTGGTTACTCAACTGACAGTTTCTTGCTGACTTAGTTTTCTGTATCATTCTCGTGTTTGGTCAAGTGGTTATGCCAGTATTTCCTCCAAAACACCCAATGGACTCAACAAATTCCAGATAATTATATTTATACGTTATTCAAAATTGCTTAGGGCCTACACTCAGTATTTATATATTACGTTTTATACTTTCCTCCGTATAGCTAGTATGGATGGGATTTTAAATTTTAATATTACAAAGCCCGCTCCAAAAGTTATAAATTGATGCAAATAATTGAATTAAATATTTTATTGGGTTTCACCAATTTATTACTAATGATAAATTATTAAAACCTCGGAAAGGTAGCTGCAATATACAACTAAAATATCAACCATTAAAACGGTATATTTCGGCTTTGATTGTACATAAATATATAGTTACTAGCTTTTGCCCGCGGCTTCGCTCGCGTTAATGTTTATTTTGTCAATAAATTCAGGTTGTCAGTTGACACAGAAAGTATGAAAATAAAAACGATGAATTTATTCAGGTTGTTGGTCAATACAGGTAGAGATAAATAAACATACAAACTACACAATATAAATAAGGATTGAGTGTAGGAGTAGAAAAGAAGTAGCGGAGAGTGTGTCAGTAGAGTCATAGGTTGTGCCTTGCCGCGAATTTAAAATCCCACTCCATCTTAAATTGTACCTACAGTTAATTAACATCCCTTATTTACTCCTCTTGTTCTTGGCCGTTGCAATCATGGGAACAGAATATATCATTATTTTAGGACGCTCCTATATACTATGTTGCATGTCCTTCCATTTGGCGCAAATACATACAAATTCTGGCCATTTGACACACGCGAACATGCTACATATAGCTGGCCATAGTAAAAACATGGCTTTTCCAAATGCACCCCTGCTACCTGCAATGTTTGCCCTTGCGCTTTGTTAATAGTAATAGCAAAACTAAGTTTGTTTGGAAACTGGAGTCTTTTGAATTGAAATGGTAGGTCATTGGGGATTATTGGGATTCGCGGTATGATTACACTTTCTCCTTTTCCCACAACTGTTAAAATGGTGGCACAGATTATATTTTGCCCTAATTGTGTAATCCGAAGTCTCGTCCCATTACATAATCGGGGTGCATCTAAATTTCGCATAAGCATAACTGGTACACCTAATTTCAATTGTAGTTTATGCGAGGGTACACCCGATAGCTCCAAAGAATTTAAAAACTCAAGAGGGATATGAAGTGCTCTGTTCTGTGTCCATGATTGTATCTATTGACAAATACTCCTTTATTTCCCCCTGCACCTCTTTTCAAAATGTCAGTGTTGATTTTGTTAACGATTTCATTTTTTAGTGCAAGAATTGCTCTTGCACACAACCAGTGATCACAATTAAAATTTAGTTGTAAGTCTGGGTAAGTTTTAGAAATGAGAACCCCATCATTTTACACCAAATTACAGAACTCCCCTGTTAATAAAATACAACCTTCAGCATCCGTGTACAAACGTCCATCGCCAATTTTCAATGGTGTCTCTGCGTAATGTCCTGAATCTACGTCATTATAAAGGTGGACTCTCATATTCTTTGTTAGGCTGATTTTTTAAAAAATTTCCCACAATCTTGATGACTTGAGACAGGCTTTGATTTCATTCTGCATGTGTGCCCCTCTGGATCACCGGTAGAGTTTGTCGGAAGTCACCAGCCAGTAAAACTACCATTCCTCCCATAATATCTGTATTGTCTCCCAAGTCCTGAAGAGTTCGGTTTAACGCCTCTATAGCTATTTTTGTGAGACATCGTACTTTCGTCCCACATTAAAAGTTTACATTGTCGTAGTATCATACCTCGAGAGCTATTTTTGCTGAAATTGCATATGGGTGACTCTTCCTGTGCAAGTGCAAGATTTAATGGCAATTTTAGAACGGAATGTGCAGTACGGCTGCCGTTCAGTAGTGTAGCTGTTATACCAGAGTAAGCCACGGCAACATCAATTTTCTGGTCTTTTTCTTATGAACGCCAATAATAAGTTCAGCAAAAACGTTTTCCCGGTTCCTCCAGGGGCGTCGAGAAAGAGGAGTGCACCATTCCCGTACTCTACTTGACGTAACACCTGTTGAAATACGTGACTTTGTTCTGGAAGCAACCGAGCAACTAATTCGGTTACTTTCTGTTGCAATGCTGTGAGATCATAGTTTAATTCCCGAGTAATTTCATCGTTTAAGTCATTTTCTTCTGATCGTCGAGGGCTTACCATTCCAAAATATTGAAGCTTCTTCGCCGTCATTGTCATAACCTTGTTTTCAATTTTCTGAATGTAATTATTTTTAATCATTTTAAGATAGATGTGCCTAAAATAACTCGAGAACAGATTTTAATTCGGGATATCAGATTCTCTTCCGGGATACCACAGGTCCCTTTTTCTGTACTCCAGGCATCATGTTGCAATTCATGTTCATATCAGTAGGCCAAGTTGGTATGCCAGACGACCGTCTAAAATTTTTTTTTATATCCCTCGGGAACAGTTCTTTTTTTCTGGATAAAAGGTACCCTATGTACTTTTCTGTACCCATGAAAACGTGTATGCAAAATTTCATGATGATCGGTCGAGTAGTTTAGGCGTGAAAGCGTAACAAAAACAAACAAACAAACTCACATTCGCATATATAGTATTAGTTAGGATATATATACATTTATAAAATATTATTTATAATTACGTATTATATTTGCAATTATAAATATCATAATTTAGAGTTAATCCACTAAATATACCTGTAATTTGTTTGAGAAAATATATTATAAATTTTAATTAACTGTGTGAAAACTTGTGAATTTATCCTTTTTAAGGGAAAAAAAGAGACAGCTTACATCAGTTGAACGGTTTAAGGTTCACTTAATGAGTTGATTAACAAAGTAAAACAAAACTACTAAAAAACAAACATGAAGGTAATTTAACATTTCACTCCACAATTTCACGTTTGGAAGAGAAAGAAGGCTAGGGGAGCGTATTGGTGGATTGAAAGTAGGGGGAGGTAGGAACAGAGTCAATTTGTCATGTTTTCTAGTTGTATTTTATTTATTCTATGGTCCTGCATGGTCCCTCACAACCGCGCGACCTTTACCCCTCCACCTCCCATCCCTTTCCCCCTCCCTTCACCCACATGTCACAGATATTCACACATGACAGACTTCTATGCCCCTCTCACCTCCCCCCCATCCCCTCTTGTAGTACCAGCCGTCGGGACTGTTGACGTCACCACAGAGATGCGTCTAACGCGAATTTGTAAGGGCATGCAAAATAAATTCGGACATTCAATTATAGACGAGGTTCTGGTAGAAAAAAACAACTTATTTATAAATTAAGCTTTTAATTACTTTTTAAATTAAATGCTATGACCACTTGTACATACCTTTTCATGTAATTAATATAGCTCCACACAAAAACCAATTCAATAAACTACCCATTGATGGATTTTCCTTTGAAAACAGCTATGCATTGCAATTAATCATTTGTAAAACTCCCCAGATATCCACCTAAAACAAATTAGTTAAATGTTTTTTGTTTAATCATTTCATGGTTTCAAAAATTAGACACTAGTTAACTATATTTAGTATTAGATACACGATTAAAATCACAATTCATCCTTAATGTATGAGCAAATTATACCTGAATTTGAAATCTGAACAAAATATATCTAACCATTTCGGTTGTAACCCAAAGTACATACAGGCTTAGAACATTTTAAAATCACTATTTTTGAATTCAGGGCCACAGCTACCAAAATTTCAAAAGTACAGAATTCACACGATTTTAATACTATCTCAATATGAGATAAGAGGATTGTTTTGCGTGAAATTTAGATACTGTGAATTACAATTTAAAAACTAACATAAACATACATAGCACTCACCATATTATATGTAATAACATTTTAATTGTATTTCCGGGCAAATTATTTCACGGGTGTTGAAAGAACCAGTGTCCCACTTAAGAGGAAATAAGAATTACTTAAACCAAAACTGTTTTCGCGCCAAATTAAGAATTTTCCACAGTAAAGATATTTCATCCAATGTATTCCCAAATATATTATTCATCAGCAGGGCACATAATTTTATGAACTAAACATTTTTTTTAAACCACCTATAAAATAATCTAAATACTCTAAAATATTTCTTAAAATGTACCATACAAAAAACTATTAACAAAAACTCGTAATAAATGTATTTGATGAAAACAAACACGCACTTTACAAATTTAAAATTCAATGCAAAGTCTTTATAAACTAAACTCTTGCATTCTGCTAAATATAACATTTGTTTACAGATGTCTGCTTCAGAAGTAATGGCTACCCCCTTCCAAAGCAACCCTCCCCAACTTGGTAAAATTTTCTCATCAGGGATGTGTATTTTCCAACCATACAAGCAAAGAAGATACAAAGCTTATCGCCTACATTATCTTCTCATTCCGACAACTGTGGATTGAAATGATTTTTGTTTGAGGACTTGGGGATTTATAAAATATCTATGATAGTTAAAAAATATACTTATTCAACATGAATGTATTAATAAGAATCAAAACTGCCTACAAGTGACACAAAAATTTCGCAAACCAAGAGAATATATGAAATCCCAATGTAACAAAATACGACCTACAACAAGAAGATTATGAACAGAGTTTATGTACTTATGAGGATTGTATGTCATGAATAAAAAAAAAGATGAGATGTCATTAAAATCTGGGCTCTGAATCATCAACCACATTAGTGGGCAGGAATACATCTAGTCTGGATTCCCGATGATGGGAAGGTCGTTCTTCAAATCGCCTTATGGGTATAGGCTAATTTGGGTAGTTTTCCTAAAATTATCTACCACTCTCGCAAATGTGGTTACATTCCTAATTCCGGTCCTATTAGCGAAATTAAATGTGTATAGGCTAGTGAAGTGTGTTGTAAAAAATAAAATATATAGAATAACCATATAAATTAAAATATAGCATGGCCAAAATATACGAGTATGTTTAAGAATGTTTGTCTTGTCGGTTGGTTGGTTGTTAAGGTTGGTTTATTATGCATTGACATATTCAACTCGGCCGGATTTTCACCAGATTAATTTAGTTGGTTGAACATAGTCTGAAGTAGCAACGATTATTTATCAGGGTTCATCCAATATTAATTAGTGCCACTAAATTAAGGACTTCAGACAATAATATGCTATATCACAAAATAATAACTTTTGAAAATCAATATTTAAAGCTTATATATATAGTTAATAAGCCTGAATAATTCTAGTTTTGCCTTAATTTTATAAATACTTTGAACTTCCGGAGATCTACACAAACGTGTTTGTAGCCCTATTTAAGTGGGTAAAGGAACACAATTAAATAAGAAATATCACTGTCGTAAAAAATTAGTCGTGGCACAGCACATCATTTTAACAAGTCCTTCCTTGAGTCGAAACACTATAAGAAGAACCTTTTAGAAAATATGATTGAACTTAACCCACACGAATAAAGGTCTGGTTTGCCTTTGACAAGGTTATCGGACTTACAATTAAGACCTAATATTATATTGAAGCGGCTTTTGGTGTTGGTTTTTTTAAATTTATTTTCCACGACAATTCGGGGATATACTTTCTCTAAACTATACCTTTTTCATCTATTGCTTGGATCAGTAATGAGACGCAGGAAGTGGTAAAAAAAATTTAGGTAGTCTGATGATTTGCTAATAAAAAAATCTTATGACTGTCACTGGTAAAAAGTGACATCTGCCGAACAGATGGTAAATCATATTAACAAACAAGAAAACTTAGTAACGTTTTGAAGTAAGCCTAATAAATAATATTCTTTACTTAGAGTTTCAACTTTTAATTATCTAGCTAGTTGGATACACGCTTACCCAAAATAATTATCAAATTATGATAAAGCTCCCCTTAGAATAGGAACTAGGACCAATGCTTGTAGTCAGCGTCTCTGAAATATTTCACTATCGTGACATGCAATTTGAAAAAAAGCATTAGTTTTTTTAAAACGCTATTTAATAAAACTATTAATATTAGACGATTTCCTTAACTAGTTACTTAAGAAAGTTTTTAAATTTGCTAAGAAAACTTCCTGTTCTTAAATTGTTTTGGTGTTATTATGATAATGTTTTAATGGATTGTTAGATAACTTTTATCAGGTGTGGTGATACTGGGGATAATTTTTAAACTTTGGTTTCTCTAATAAGGAGGGGATGAACATTTTTTAAAAGCTTTTTTATTATCTAATTCATTGTTTGTTAATTGTTCGTAATTGAGTTTAAATTTGCACATTTTATCTTGGCCACATTTTGTAGGTAATTGAAAACAAATACCAACGTTTTTAACAAAAATGATTAACCCAATTTGATTAGGCTATAATTTTTTTTAGCAGCGCATCTTATTACTCATTAAAAAAGTACGAGTATATACTAACTATGCTAATTTCTTAGGGATGAATTTAGAGGAATTGTAACGGAATTTGCTGACCTGGTGGTCTAGGGGTAAGGTGTCAGACTTCTGTGCTGGCGGCCGGGGTTCATATCCTCGGTCCCGGCACAGATTTATCTGATTACCAAACTCTTCCTTCACCTCTGACAAGACATCTTGTGAATGTGGGGAATACCAGACCTCCACCGTGGTTCGGATTCTACGTTAAACTGTAGGCCCTCCATTTTATCTCTCAATCACCCTACCATTACACATCAGCGTAAGTGCGTATAACCCAAACGGGTAGTAAGACGTGGTGCTAATAATAATAATAATAATAATAATAATTAATAAAACGGAATTTGCGTGTAGAAAGAGTTGGAAACCATTTAGGGGGAAACCATCCTCATTACACCCGAACGAGATTTGAACGACAATCTCCTCGTCATCGGCAGTCTAGTCTTTAGTGAGAGTATAGTGCCTTAGACCATGTGACCAACAAAGTGTGGACTTTGAAATTACTTAGCCTTAACGTTGCTGTAAAAAATAGTAAATTTAGATGGATATTCCATTTAATAGCTGTCACTTCAGAACAGATAATTTGTTTGAATATTTGAAATATGAATCTTTAAAAACGATTACTTACTTTGGTATATTTTCTTGAATGTAAGACTTTAAAAAAATTCCGGTCAAATATGTAAGCACCTTAAAACATTATAATATATATTATCTAATGAAATTAATAATTGAATGTGCTAACTATAGTACACACGTAGGTAAAATGAATTGGAATAACAAGTAAAGTTATTAATGTCATACTTTGATAATTTCATGTAATTATTTAGTATTGATAGAATCATACCTCTAACCATGGGCAGGTGATCTAGATCAGTGTTTCCTAATCTGGGTGTCGTCGTTATTATCGTCCCCCCCCCCCCTCCTAAGGGCGTTTTTGGTTTTCAAGGGGGGCTCGGAAAATTGTAAGATGGCGATAGGGAGACGTTTAGAGTTGTATTGATATGACAGCAGTAATTTTATATTAATATTATGTATTGTCTACCTGGAAACAGGCAGCCCAAAAGAGTGAACAAATTTGTGACCTTTGATGGATTATAATAATTATATTTGCTCCTGAACTTTTTTTTTAAACTGTGTAATTTAATTTTTAACTTTTATTTATATTTTCTACTAGTACTTATATTTTCACTAGTAGGCTTTGATGGAAATTAATCAGAATTTATCAAATTTTTGCTTGTACATATTCATAATAATTATTTAGTTGGAAATAATTAAATGTGAATGTAAAAATAATGTAACATGACTTTAATGTGTTTAAAGTAATTTCAGAATTATTCTTACATTTAACTTTGGGGCGTGGGGTGGTTGGGGGGGGAGGGTAACTAGCATCCTATTCTCAGAAGTGGGTGCTATGCTAAATTATTATTATTAGCACCGCGTCTTACCACCCGTTCGGGTTATATTCACTTACTCTAACGAGTAATGGTAAGGTGATAGTGAGATGAAATGGAGAACCTACAGTTTAACGTGGGATCCAAACTACGGCGGAGGCCTGGCATTGCTATGCTAAAACAAAAGTTTGGGAACCACTAGTCTAAGCGACAAGCTCATTTATTACAGTCTACCGGTGGGTATAATTCTGGGTTAGACCAAATTTTTCCTAATTGAATTCCCACTCTCTCTCTTCCTCAAATATGGATACATTTCCTAAATATTTTACCCCATTAGAGTAATGCTTATAGCCCTAACGACGTCGAAAAAAATCTTACACTCGTCAAGTTGGATTCACACAGTGTCGTGCTGCAAACAATCTCGAACAGGTCATTGATATACGAGTTACCTTGTGAGAACCTTGTTTGGTTCAGACTTAAAGGATTACTATCCGACTGTGCTCCGACCATGCTTCAAATGCTAACGACACGGCTCGACCGGCGTACAAGTGTGAATAAATTTTTATTAGTGTCAATTCGTTTTGAATTCGTTTATTATAGCATCCTAACAGCTTTATTTACTTTTGAATAGATATATAAATAAATATTCAACATCCGTTTAATATCAACGTTACCTTAATACCTTAGACTGACGTCTATGGGGTTTGTCTCGCAATACACTGGATGGTTGATGACTATAAGGTCGTGTTTCGAATCTGGGCCAGGAACTTTCAGGATGGAATCTACCTTTCATGCTAATATTGGTGCACATCCTTGAATAAAGTTTCATCATCCTTACCCCTTAGACTAAGCCCTTAATAACCAATTTGTCAGAGGAAGTAAATATTTGAAATCTACATTCCATACCTATTTACAAATAGTTTTGAACCTTTTTTTCTTTATAAATTTTTAAGGTAGTAGACTATACCAGTTTATTGAGGTCAAAAGTTGTTGATAACAATAATTCAAAACTTTTGTTTTGGTGGCAAAGATAAAATCACATTTTGGAATAATAGTTTGAAGTTAAGTGTGCGGCAAAAATAGCCAGATCAATTTTTAATCCCATTAGCTGGTTTAAAAAAAATCGCTTTTTTTTATGTGTGGAAAATACAAAACGTGTTAAAAATAATCATAGTAATTTCACAATTCCAAAAATGTATTTAAAGCTCATCAGCTAAAATTCCCATCATGAAATTATGTTTCATTACTTTAATGGAGAACTGAAAATAGTAATGTGATTATGGTCAACACCATCACAAAAAAGTGGCCTTTTTTAAATAGCTTCTAATCGATAGCCGCCCCCCGTTCGATAAACGGCCTGTACTTTACCGTGGCTTATCCATGAATAATCTATCATTATATCTTGACAGGACACACCCATTAATTCGGAATAGTTAAGCATAATATAAGCTCGTCAACGATTTATGTTGTTATAGTTGCGATTATTAATATTCCATCTATGATCACTCTTTAAGTTATTGTGATATCTAGCAAGGCCGTAGCAAGCCAATTGCTGGGAGATAGAAAAATTTATAAATGATAAACAGTTCTAGAAGTTCTCTGAAGTGTTTTTTTTTTCCTGGTAAAATAACCCCTTAGCCGCCGAAGGCTTGGAAAATTATTAAATATTAAACACTCTTTGAAGCTGTGTGAAGTGTTTTTTTAATGGTAAAATAACTCCCAAAATGCGGTAGGCTAGGAAAATTTCAAGATATTTAACACCTCAAGAAACACTCCGTTTTTTTTATGATAACACAACCTCCTAATTTGTATTTTTTATCTTAATTTTGATATTGTTTGAACCATAAATAAAACCATACATATTTTATTCATACAATTTCACGGGAGGGGTTTGAACCCCCCCCCCCCAAAAAAAAAACCTGACTACGTCCTTAATATCTGGGCTTGCAGTTTCAGTGGCGTTTTAAGTTAAGATTTCACGCGTGCCGTAAGCCCTGTTGATATATCTATCAAATTTCCCGGAAGAACATCGTCTACAAAGCTGATCATAATTAATTACACAATAAAAAATGAGTTAATCCACCGGATGTCGTGTCAGATTCCTCGTGTTAATGTATTTACTTTTTATTCGGTGATATTTAAAGATTTAAAATCGGAAAAACCAATCTTAAATAACTCTAAAAATAGGTTTACATTGTAATAAAATTATTTTCTTAATAATGGAGTAATTTCTTTAACAGATTTTTTAAAGACATTTTACAATCTAGGCGTTAGGGTTTATTTAATAAAATGGCGTCTAGGAATCTTCCTGCAAGCTTTTAGATTAAAAAATATTCCGTGGAAGTATATATTTATCTAGAATAAGAAACAAGTGCAATTAAATGAGTGAGTGTATGTATACTAGTCAGTGGAACAAGGGAAATGTTATCAGCAGGTAAATAAGATACCTTGCAGTGTGGGCTATTAAGATTCTTCCCTATATTTATATTTAGTGCATTCAAGTCTAAACGTTTTAATGCTTAGAAATTCAAATCAAGTTGAAATAGGCAAATTATCTAATTCACCAAATAGGCAATGTCATTAAGTTATTTTTAGATTCTTATCTTTCAATCATTTTTTTAATACTTCTTTTTTATTTTTAGGAAGGGTGTGAGTGTTAGGTTCAAAGTCTGTGTTGGAAAAAGAATTTGTGTTCATCCAACACAAACCTTATTTTTTGTCTTTATCATTTCACTAAAAATTCTTTTTGCGTCACCTAACTTAAAAAAATCAAAGATAATAAATAATATATTAAATACTTTAGTCATTTTAACTGTACACAACATTTATTTTATAACAATTTATTCTAATTTTACAACTTTAATTATCATATTTATAGTTCGTTAATCATCTATTTTTAAGTTTCAATCTCAGTATTATTTATTGTATACTTGACTCACTACTACCAAATGTGAAGTAAACAAAGTTGCTAAATAACAGGCCATTCTATTCAACTTAGTATTTCCTATAGATTATTATTATTAGCACCGCGTCTTACTACCCGTTCGGGTTATACGCACTTACGCTAATGTGTAATGGTAGGGTGATTGTGAGATGAAATGGAGGACCTACAGTTTAACGTGGAATCCGAACCACGGTGGAGGCCTGGCATTCCTCACATTCACAAGATGTCTTGTCAGAGGTGAAGGAAGGGTTTGGTAATCAGATAAATCTTTGCCGGGACCGAGGATCGAACCCCGGCCACCAGCATAGAAGTCTGACACCTTACCCCTAGACCACCAGGTCACCCTCTTTCCTATAGAAAAACATATCTTAGGTAACTATAGTATTATTAAATCCTGATTGGGGGAGTAAAAAACGCTCCCCCTACTGAACTAACACCGCTAAAAGCAACGCAAAACGAATAGAAAGGAAGTACCACATGGAGGAATTTTATTATGTCATTGCTTACGTTACCCAGTTTACAGAGGTTATATTAAACACAAATACAAGCACAAGTTTTTTTTAAAATAAGTATGTTAGTGACACTAAATTGGACATAGGTGGTGTATATTTTAAATATTTATTTATTATTTAAAGTTCCCAACTGTGACCTGATTTCTATCAACTTAATTTGTCTTCCAGATAGCTTTGTGTACGTAACACGCTGTCTTGTATACTGACTTTTTTTTTGTGGTCAACATTTATAACATTTTATAAAATAATTAATATTAATTTTTGTTGTTGATAATAACTATCAAATGTGACAGATACATGTCACGTGAGTTGACGTATGAATACGTGGAATAAACTCTAGTAAAGTTCTAGACCCGTTAAAGTGGCTGAATGGTCTAAGGCGTGGGGAGATGAGGATTCAAATGCCGTCCGGGTATACTGAGGGTGGTTTTTCACTACCACTCAACGCAAATAGAGGTACAATTTATCTAAATTCAATACTTCTCATTCTTAACACATCAAATTAGTTTGGATAAACGTACAACCCGAAAGAGTAATAAGACGCGAAGCAAAAAAACTTTTTTATATATATCAATAAAACTCTTCCTATGAAAATTGGGCTGTATGTCTTGTCAGAACAACCGTATTTCTAAATGATCTGGGCGAGACACCGATCTACCGCCCCAGGACACATCTGGTGAGCAAGAAAAAGGGTCCATATTTAATTGAAACCGAGTGTCCTTCGTGACATGTTTCCAAATGAAACACTCTTGCATGCCAGCGCCACTCGGTAATCCCCAAAAGAGAACGTGGAACACCCGCGATCCCCCTCCATTCCCCAGGGCTCTCTTCCCTGCAGTTCGACTGTCAATCGTACTGTCGCCGAGTTTACACGACAGTCCGACAGATAATTTCGTCGACAGCATCACACGTGTTATATAGAGTGAAGGATGTACGTGTCAAAGACTTTTAGAATAAAAAGTTTCACAAATTTTACAGGTGCTGAACATAAAGTTATTTTTAGTTATAAGACACGTCTAGTACTAGTAGTTCTGTGAAGAGTAGACATCGCTACTTTCATGTTATTATCGTTACTACAGTCCTAATAGTAGTTTCTGTGAACAGTAGACCTCGCTCCCTCCATGTTATTATCGTTACTACAGTCTTACTAGTAGTTCTGTGAACAGTAGACCTCGCTTTCTGCATGTTATTATCGTTACTACAGTCTTACTAGTAGTTCTGTGAACAGTCTACAGTCTGAGTCTAAAGTAAAAAAAAGTTTGGTATTCGAAGCTATGCTCTACGGTCTACGGATAAAAAAAATTCGTGGAAACCGCTTTGTCGATTCTAGTGAAAATGTTATTCTGAGCTATTTTTTTTTATCACCACCAATGATATATTTTTTTTCCTCCCGTGATTCACCTGGATTGAAGGGGATAAAGCGGTGGTCCCATCGCGAGCCTAAGGGCTTGAAACTATAACAACGGTTGGAGATGAAAGAAAAAATATTTAAAAAAAATAGGAAGGTCGATGATAGAAGTAGGAGCACCTTCAGTTCGAAAATAATGACGTTCATCCATCTTCACGTTCTGATGTGTGATTCGTCCTTCACCTCTTCTGAGAGTCCTCGATCATTCTACTACCTGGAACAGAGTCTCTCTGGTCGAGTCCCCAAATCAATGATCATGCCAACTTGAAAACAAAAACAAGCATATTAAGGATGGAAAAAAACTAGCGACTGTGAAGTTTCACTGATAATATTTTTGAACGGTTAATTTTTTTTAAATTCTATGTGCATCCCATCTAACAATCCAACAACAAATTTACAATAATTGTTTTGGGATGAGCGAGCTAAGAGCCTGCGCAAATAACAGTATAAATATGTATGTTATATTTTTGTATTTAAGTCTTACTACCCACTCAGAAAAAACACATTCAATCTCAGTATTTGAGTAGAAGTGAGGAAGATAGAATTTATAAGAAATCTACCCACATTTTCGGGTAGGGAGATTGAGAAAACTTTTAGGAAAGATTAATCTCATTAAATTAGGCATGTATTCGAGCCCTAACCTTACTGTCGCCGTCAAACCAGAATTATATGTTCTTGACGTTTAGTCCGATTTCACACCGGTGTGGGTGTGGTCCGACATTATTATGACCAAGTTCTTCAATCTACCAAACAGGAAGGCGGATTTTCGAGTAGAGGTGGACTCGGACCGCAGCGCGGCGGGTCTGCACGGTTTATTCTCGCCGCTGAATACATAACGAGGTTTATTTTAGCGACGCCCTCCGGTGGTAGTGATGTTTGAATAACCGTAGGGCCGGGGTCAGTAACTAGTCTATCGCAATTGACTGGTTGATCTCGCGGCAATTTCTAGTCAATCACTTCAAACAACTAGTTATCATTTGGAATTAAATCTTTTTTGACTCTTATAAACTCACAAATATATCAATACTTGAAAATAATTATTTTTTAATGTGACTCAAAACTACTACTACTACTCGGTAATAATCGATAATGTGCTCTTTTGAAAATTAAACAGTTTAATTTGGGAATAAAAGTTTCATTGATTCTTTTTTTTTCTACAAAGGTGGGGACACAAGTTTTGAGAAAATATTTAATTTAAGGAAGGTATAGATCGGAGAATCAAACGTATATTGGAGAAACGTTGGGTGTTCACGAGACCTTTGATAAATTTAAAAGTCGACCGTGGCCCAAAGAAGATTACCGACCACTGACATAAAGAATAAAACTTGCGGTGGTGCGCAGAGGTTCACGGCCACCTTAATTGATTAGTTCAAGAAACTGTGTAGTAGAGTTCTGGTAGGAAACACCCTTTAAAAAAATACACTGATACATTTATTTTGCTATAAAAAATTGAAAACAATTAACTATATGGTTAGTGTGGTTTCATAGGTATTGAAATTAACTAACCAAATTGGAGGTTTCAGATAAAATGACTGTACGTTTAAATATGCAAAAATTATTTTATTAACGTTTAAAGCTGTCTAATAGGCTCCTTCCTATATAAATCGGACTGTCCTTGTATTGTAACGCAAGTGTTTTACTCGATCAGTATGAATACAGTTCAACTTTCATATGAATAAACTTATTTGACCGCATGGTACAAGGCATCATACTCGCAATGGACTAAACTGCTTACAACGGTGATATCGGGGATAGAATCCCGTTTAAGTGTACCTAGGGTAGTTTCCTTAAATGTTTTCCACTCTCCCTCCACGCAAATTCTTGTACACTTCCTCTAAATTCAGCTTTACTCATTTTTAACTAATTAGCGTAACTATGCGTACAGCCTGAAAAAGTAGTAAGACGTGGTGCAAAAAAACACCCACCTAATATGACAGATACAAAAAGCTACTTGGCCTCGGCCTATATATACAGGGTGGGACGGAAACATTTAGAAGATATAAGCTGAGGAAAGTGATGGACAACGTGCTGAGGTTTGCCTGACATCCGGTGGAGGGTGGGCTCCTTATTTCCAACAGTCCTGATTGAGAACATGGGATTTTTTCATACATGGGAAGGAGTCCAGGTTGTTGACACGCCATGTTGCTATTCCAGCCCGCCCTTAATTTTTTACAGCTTCATTCGTTCTAATTTAATTTACTTAAAAACACGAGTATTTCTAGGTTAGGTTAGGTTAGGTTATCATATTCTTAAAATTGAAAAATGAAAATTGAAAATTTTTCAGAATATGATATCTAAGAGGGAATATCCCCACTAAAATGCATTAACAATAGTTTCGGCTATTGTTTCATTAGATAAGGTTAGGTTAGGTTAGGTTAGGTTAGGTTAGGCTAGGCTAGAGTAAGCTTTGTCAGGAAGAAAGCCCCGGTGGATGATGGGGGCTGTCAGTAACCCCTAATACCCGTTTCATCGCCCTCACGAAGGAATTCTCGTGAGTTGCTCTTTTACTTGTTGTTGTTGTTCGGCCGGGGTTCAATCCTCGGTCCCGGCACAGATTTATCTGATTACCAAACCCCTCCTTCACCTCTGAAAAGACAACTTGTGAATGTGGGGAATGCCAGGCCTCCATCGTGGTTCGGATTCCACGTTAAACTGTAGGTCCTTCATTTCATCTCACATTCACCCTACCATTACACATGAGCGTAAGTGCGTATAACCCGAACGGGTAGTAAGACGCGGTGCTAATAATAATAATTTTACTTGTTTTCAATCTGGACAATTGATATTTAGGTGGCTATAACATTTTTGGGTGTGTTCGCAATTTGGATAAATTTCATCCGGTTCGCAATCAGGAAGATCACCTTAATGAAATTATATACCAAAAGTGAAAAAAGTGTAGTATGTACTTTTATTTAGCTAGTAAAGATTAACTTTTCAATGACAGTAGTAATTTTCAAGTTAATAATCGTCTAATTTTTTCGACCAGATTCTGTACTTTCACGTATTTATACACAAAGCCATATATTATTAGTATATTTACAATAACACCAGTAAAATAATTAAATGTTATCAGTTTTCACTGAGGGAAATAAGTTTGTATTTTCTAAAAGACCGTTCCTAAGAAAATTTGACTGAACCACTTCAAACATATGCTCTGCTCCGGCAAAATTTTACCCGCTAGGCGCTGGCATGAATGTTTGATTGTGTTTATGATACTCTTTAGGGCCAGTGTTGCTTATCATACACCTTTAACTATCAAGCTTTGAGTGTGAATGAAGTGGTTTTTTGTGTTTTAAGAAAATACGTCACTAATTACGTTTGGGAAAAGATAGTAACACACATTTTTTGGTTGTGAAAAAAAAAACAAGATGGAAGACTATGCGTATGTCTAGGATTAATCCCTTATGCGTCTGTTCAAACTCTGATAACATAATAATGATCCTAGTACTTTAGAGCCAACACAATCTTTCTGGTTATGTATCAAGTCGAAATACCAATAGACCCATAAATTGTTGTCACCCACTCCGGCGGCTCCGTGGTCTAAGGCGCTACTCTCGTAACAGACTAGACTGCCGATGTTGGGGAGCTTGTGGTTCGATCACGGGCTGGTGTACTGAGTGTTTTTTTCTTAAAGGGTTTCCCCACGGTCTTATCACGTGAATGTGGATACACTTCCTCTGTATTAAACCTTACTAATCTATATCCGATTAGCGTAATTGGTACATAAGCGTATTATTTGAATGGGAAGAAAGACACAACACAAAAAAAAGTATATAATTTATGGTTTCAGAAAATATGTAAAACATTTCCCAGATAAAATTATTAAAGGCATTTAAAAAAAATGTTTTCTTTGTTTGAAAAATTAAAACTCACTATCCCGTTAAATCAATCTATTATTAATTATAGAAAAAACCATAAGGCTTCATCCTGTAGTCGAGCCATACCTACCGAGTGGTCGTTGTCTGTTGGCGAAGATAGTGGACATTTCTGTGGATGGAGGGTATCGTGTGCTTAGCACGAGACACACTCATGGCGTTAATCTCGGTTCTCTGAACCGGAGTGTTTTTTTTTTCCATTCAAGTAGCTACTCATTTCTCCAAATGAGGCTCGAGTTGACCTCGTTCCAGAACCACTGTTTAACAAAACATATGGAAGCGCCGGGAGAATGAACTACGGGATTTCTAGATCTGTATCCACAAACTCTAACCACTAAACCATAGAGGCGGTCTATACTAATAATAATTGTAGAAAGAAAGAGATAATTAATATTCCGGCAATGTCCTGGCTCTATCTCGGCAGTGGACATGATTTAGTGAGCCCGACTGGTGCAGTCTATGATAATTCATTGGTTCCTATGCGTGACGACTGTAACAGATGTTTTGGGTCGTAACAGGTTGCGGAAAATGGATGGGTGAGAACGGGTTAAAGGTGGAGGGGGTGGGGGTGGGGTGGGGAGAAGGACACGCAGAGGCTGAAAGTAAATCTAGAATCTCCAAATACTAACCAAGCTCGGATTTAACCCTAGCCGCTCTGGTGGCCACGCGTTCTAGTGCGTTACTCTTGCAATACACTGGATTGCCAATATCCGAGAGATTTGAATTATAATCTTGTTCGTGTATATTGAGGCTGTTTAATTTATTTATTTTCTAAATGGTTTTACAAGCTCTTTTATCACCTAGAATGCTGATACACCTCCCCAAAATTCAACCTTCCTCATACCTAACACATTAGCGTAAATATTACATAATATACCACCGAACCGAGCGAGAGAGAACTTATATTTAGGGCGATTGACCCTTTTCATTTGGCGTGGAAATGAAGAGCCATAGGAACAAACAGTTTTCTTCGAGNTATTGTTTTTCGATTTTCTTTTCGGAAACGGTTTTTTCAAGAATAGAAGTATGTTGAGTAAGCTTTACTTTTTATATACACACCTCCTCTATAATTTTAACAGTGATAAATATAAATAATTTTGTCATTTTTCAATAGTAAACTGCTGACTGCATAAAAAAAAGAAAATATAATAACTAATAAACATTAATACATTATCTTAGAAGATGTGTTGAAAATATGACCATAAAAATTTCACTCGTTCTAGAGAAAACTGTTATTTCCAAATGTATGATTTTTCCACAAGACCTGTTCGTTAGCTAGCTCCATCTACGGTTACCATGATCCATCTGTTCTTGTTGGCGCGGAAGGATACTTTACTCGGTTGTGAAGCCATGCCACGCCTTTCAACCATCCGCCCACCATCTTACAAAATATATTTTAGACTTGCACTCGGCAGGGCCAAAGGCCTTAAGAAGAAATCCGTAAACCACGTAACGCTTTTTTTTCTTACATTTTTCTACCCTCCCTCCGCCCATGTAACACCAATTAGACATCTAGCTGCCTCCAAACTGTGCTACATAACTTTTCACATCAAGACATAGGGCCAGTTTCATATTCAGGTTTAGTACGCCTCAAGTGCGGCGCTACACTAAGTACATGACGACACCTACCTAAACTCGAATGGAATGGTCCAGTTTCCTATGCGAGAACGGCCCATTCCATTCTGGTTTAGGTAGGTGTCGTCATGTACTTAGTGTAGCGCCGCACTTGAAGCGTACTAAATTTGACTATGAAACTCACCCTAAATGTCATTATTTCATAGAGAAGTTTTCGTGAAATTAAAAGAGAGACCTAACTTCCTATTCTGAGTAGTATTAAATTTGTCTCTAAGTATGTTTACTAACGGTGAAAACATAGACATTAATATTTTTTCAACTTAATTACACAACAGGCCCCATGGTGTTGTGGTCAGTGCACGTTGCTATGAGCCTAGGTGTCCAAGGTTCGAATAACGGTTGGTACCTTAGGTATTTATTTCTAAAGAGGAATCACGCCAACACACAGCAGGGTTTGGTTAACTAGGTTTAAGTGTTTCCACACACTCATATTCACTATCACCCTCACCTCATCTCATCGGGACATGGAAAGCGTCTACACGGAAATTATGCACGATTAGCATATTTGGGCTTCCCCTGTGCAACGGTACATTAGTACTCGCTAATATTTCCACAAACTAGGCTATGAGTGCTCAAACGCGCAATAAATATTATAATATAATTATAATATCTGTGTTACGTAACACCGTGATGTGCCAACCCTCCCCAACATGTAATGCCATGCAGACATAAGAGATGCCCCCCTTATCAACAGTGTAAAGTAGTTTATGAATGACCCTCCTAACCTTTTTCACTTTATCAGTATGTAAAAATACTTATTTGGGTCCCTCTCATATATTTAAAAAGTCATAGATTAAGTGCATATTTTTTAAGTTATGTGTGTAAAATAACCTTTCAATACTTCACCCATGGAGAATCACGCGCTTTTCAGAAATAATGTCGAAGGATTGCACCATTTAAACTTATTTTTTTCTTTTAAAAATCGACTCCGTAGTATTTACCAAAAAAAGCAAGTGACGCTAGCTCCCTCTACCCAATAGGAAGCTAGCCTTCACAACACCTGTCACCAGGACGCTTTCGATTAGTTGGTTTTGATACTGGTCGCGAGAGGTCCAAGGGGTAAGGGGTAGGTCATATATAAGCTGCTTGTGCATATGAACACCCACAGTGCGGTTTGGCATTACAGTCAAGTCGGGCTACAGGCTCATTTCATATGTTTCATTTCATCTGGTATATAAGTTCATTCACGAGGTTGAGTCATGACAATGACTCGGTACTCAAACAACAAATCAGCCCTGTCGCAGACATCCTAGCTTGGCGTAACTGTCAAGTTGGTAGCTCTGAGTCGGGCAATAGCCGAACGGAACACACACAGTGCCACTAACTGAAATCCATAGAGTACACAGAAAATGTTAAAGAGAAATAATCTGTAGGTCAACGAAAAATTGTATCATTTTACATACATAATATCTTCATACCGAAGATAAAATCACTTTAATAAATCGTGTGCAATATACAAAGGTCTTATTTATTCAATTAAAATATCACAATATAAACCGTATCATAATAATTGGCGCTCGATCACGGGCCTATAAAACCAATTATCTCATCCAACAAACCCGTATCTTTATAATTGACTCCCAATCGTGGGGCAATTATATAATCGAAATACCATACCGCTTTAATTAGTGCTCGATCACGGGGCATTTATCAGCTAATTAAACGGTATCACTTTAATCGGCGCCTATCGCCGACGCGCATGTTTTAATTGCCGCCCAACGCGGATAGATTAATTCTATAACGCTTTAAGTAGAAAAAATAAAAATGGGAACTATGCTTCTCTTTTACTATGGAATCTTTTATTGTCGAGTACGTGGATTAAATTACAAACTCATCAAGTTCGGATGGCTGGTGATGAAAGGTTCGGGATTCTAATACCAATAGGGTGTTCTTAGCCCCCCCCCTCCCACTAGAGGTTTTCTCAAATTTTCTTCCACACACATTTCCTCTTTCTTGCCTCTACCTACCTCATCCCTAAACCATATGTGATGTGTAGTTAAATAGCAATAGTACCAGCTTCAGTGGCCGGATAGCTTCAGCCGTCACACTCATATTAGACTGGCCTCCTGAAGATGGGGAGATCATGGTTCGAATCCCTATTGGGTATATCGAGGTTGAATTTTCCTAAACGGTTTCTCACTCTCCTTCCACGCAAATGTAGATAGACTACCTCTAAAATGCTTCCTACATCATCTATATCCCATTAGAGTATAGATTGAACAGTTAGTAATACGTGGCGATAAAAAAAAATACGAATAGCTTGGTTGAGTTGTATGACGTTATTATAAAATGGCCATATTGTTTTTACTAGTTTTACAATTTATTGTATTCTTTTCTATACCTTATCTCACACACTATGCAAATTAAGCTACGTCACAAAAAGTATTTTTCAAAGTAGAACCAGATATATTTCATTTAACTATAGTCTGGGCTAAATCAACCTCTCCGCATTGCAGTCGCTATCACTCGGGTGAATAATTTTATTTGAGTTTCTAAAATGGCACAACAAACATTGCCTGTACTTTAAATAAGGGATTAGCTCTGACCGCTTGTTTGTACTCTGGAAAACTGGCCACTAGACAAAAATAAATTTTATAAAATTGTGTAGAGCAACCCATTTTAAATAATATATAGAGGGACTAACTATGGTCTAATAGGAGCGAGTAGTTTTTAAAAATAAATTTTCAAGGATTATTTTTAATTTTCTGAACCATATTATTTGGCTGTAACTTTATAATTGCTTGTATTCCATATTTCAGGTATATTTATTTTCTGGAAATACCTTATATCTTAAGTTTAAGAATGCAAAATTTTTAAGAAATCTATCAGTACTTACAGTCCTTATTTTATTTTTTGACACGTTTAAGTCAAAGATTATTATCGACTTATTTTAGAGGTTAATGAAATTTAAAGGCTTACTTAGAGGAAATACCCTCGCATTAACGTGGAGAGAGTATGGGAAAACCACAGGGCTAAATAATATGTGGAAAACTTCTCCCCTCCCCCTAAATGCACCCTCCCAAAATTGTATCCTCAATTTTCCCATCACAAACAATTCCATCTCTTGCTTTAGACTGAGACCCGCTTCAGTGGCCGCATGGTCTAAGGCGTCACTCTCTCGATAGACTAGGCTAGACTGGACTGCCGATGACGGGGGTGTAGGAGTTTGATCCCGGTCGGGTGTACCGATATTGGTATTTACCACATGGTTTATCACGCTCCCTCCATGCAAATGCAGGTACACCTATCAATTTAGCCTTCCTAATCCATAACACATTAGGGTAACTAGTACATAATTGTATAAACTGAACTGGTGGTAAGACGTGGTACGTGGATAAAAACTTGTAGAGCGGCGTTGCAAGTGGATATTTTTTTATTTTATTTTTTTGTTTGGTTTCTAAAGGAGACTTGGTACCCGTCTGGTATATACGCATATATTTAGTTACAGTAAAGAGCAGGAATAAAAAGGTATTGTTTACATAAAACGCACTTGCATTTGCATGAAGTAAGAGGGAGAAATCAATTAGGGGGGAAAAGACACCCTTAGTACGTCCCGACCTGGTTTCGAGCTCCACCTCCCCATAATCGACAGCCCAGCCTCTTATGAGAGGAAAGCGTTAAACCATGCGAGCATCGATTCGGGGCATTTAATTGTTAATTTATTTATAACTAGCAGAAGTACCCGGCGTTAGCCGTGTATTGCATGGTTACCCCTTTAAACTCTTTTTAATTGCTTTAAACAGACAGAAAAAAATATTTTGATCCAATTTTTAATGAATTTAAAAAATCAAATTCAGTTGTTAAAATTCCAGCTTCTAGGCACAAATATTCGTGCACAGGTGCTATTAATTATTAAATTTCAGAAATCTCCGTGCGGTAGATATCGTTCAACGCTCATGACGGACGGACACACACACACACACATATATATATATACAAAACTCTTCATTTTATTTATATAGATATATTCGTTTCAAAATTGGGCCACAATTCTTTAGAACGACCAAACAAAACATGTTTTTTTACACCAATAAGCATGCAGCTTGAAAAATTGATCCAGAACACACGATTGTTTTTTACATAAACCCGACGGTACACCAGATTCACGTCTGTATATGGTAATGAATTAGTAGATCTAGGAAGTATATCTACGTTCGTGCATCTCCGGAAACGTTCGTTCTCGGGAGAGAAGAAGAAGAAGAAGAGATCTTGTTTCTTGTATCGGATAGCTAGCTCTCTATGTAAACTTTGCGCCGAGACGCTTCCGTTGATTACGCATGAAGTTGGAGCTCATTAGTGATTCTTCGCTAATGATCCACTTAGAAGCATTAAAAGTAATGAGAGCAAGCGGAGAGGAATAATTATTCACTTCCCAGGAGAAGGCTTGTGTTTCGACCACATAGGGTGCGCTGTTCGTCTCTGGTTCTTGGTTGAGCGGGCGTCATAAGGGTAGCTTGCCCTCCACCCTCATCTCCCTTTATTCTTACCAGCGGTATGAGGGTATTGGGGAAAAGGGGGTGAAGTAAAATAGATAAAAGGAGTGAGGAGGGAAATTTGAAGAGCGGTGAGAATGAGATATTTATAGACCTCAAAACATTTTCACCTTGAAAGGGACTGAAGAATATACTAGGCCCGTCGATCGATGGTATCGTCGTCTTTTGTTTGTGTGAGGAATATGAGGTTTGAGCGAGGAGAAGAGAAAATGAGGAAATCTGGAATAGGAGGGACGTAACAAAATATTCAAACACACCCTCGTCTTGTCATTATGATACAATTTTTTTTTGTTCTTTTGTAATTTGTTTATTTTAAATGAATCATATGCCTTTTTAAGGTCTGTGTATAGTTGATAAATTTAACGTCATGTTGTGTTCCCACTTTTGTTTGTGTAATATTTGCCCAATTGTACATGACTATCTATTTCGTCGAAATCAAAATTTATGATCCCCAATTATTTCCTCTGAACATGGAGCCAATCTTATTAAAATTATGTTAGATATAATTTGGCAGCATGTTGGTAAAGGCGAGATACCTCTTTTGCCCTTCCTCTGTTTTACATCTTTTTGAAAATGGTTATTATAATACCTTCCTTCCATTCTTGTGGAAATACCTCAATGTTGGTTATGGAACAAAACAGTTTATGAATTTCTATTAATAACATTTCCCCATCTCCATTTGTTAACTCTGCTGGAATAGAATACTTACAATAATAAATTATTTTCAAGGAAAAAAAAAATATTTTAGCACCTAGTCTTAATATCCTTTCAGGTTTTACACTAATAATAGTTTTTCATTCGTCTTAAGACGCCAATCTTACAATATATGTAAAAAAAAGCCTTCATTATTCAATCGAATACTTAAAATATTAATATAAAATCACTTGATATGATTTATTATAGTGAAAACCTTTTTGAGTGTCCACCATATTGAAACTGATAAACAAATTGAAAATAAATGTACTTACCTATAGTAGCCCCGTGGCTTCTTTGGTGCTGAATGACAGCTCACAGCTGGCTTCTGACTGTCAACATTTAGGTATATACATACATTTTGACTTACAGAAGTGACAGCTGCTAAGCACATGCTTGTGCAGATCATATGGTTCGGCGTAGAGGTACATAGTTTGGTCTGGTAAATTTTCAAAGCGTTCAGCTGTCAGCTGTGACTTGTCAGTCAGCACCAAAGAAGCCGTGGGGCGGGGCTACTGTAGTTTGGGGGTAAGATCAAAGTATGTATCTGCACAATTTTGTTAGCTATTTGTTAACATTGGGCAGTTATCACCGAACAATGATCCTGACAAACACACGAAATTCCAAATGATCAAGCTAAAACCAAGCCTCGCTACTCTTGACCACTTATTCAAACAAAGCGTAGTCTATTTTTTAACTAAATATGTATATCTTGATATATAAAAATGTATATTCAGACATATTTCAAATAAATTGCTAGTCATGTCAGTTTATTCATTGTACCATAACCGACTAGCTTCAAACAGAGAATTCTTCTTTAGCCATTGTGAAAACACACTTGAAATTCAATATCCCTTATAAAAAGGAAAAGAAATGAGAGGCAGGAATGAAAATGGAATTTGTGTTTCGTAGTTTACTTTTTTTTTAAACTGGATTTATTCACTTAATTGTTTTTCTTCTTTCGTCTTCTGGCGCTTTTAATTCGTGAATGTTACTTGATATAACGGTTCTGCAAACCAACCCGAGATGAGAATTTAAACAATGGAATAGAGATCATTACTCAGCTGTCATGGAGAACGCGTTCCTACCTTCAAACAATGAAAACGGATGTACATGTGGCCTTACATACAAAAGCACTTCAGGCATTCTTTTTGAAGTTTCATTTATGGGGTAGGTTGTAAACATCTTTTTTACCCTCAGAATAAGAAGTGGCGCTTTGTGTCTCAAATGATTTTTTTTAATCAATGAAAGTCAAAATGGTAGAAGCATGCCTCTTTGTTCTGATATCTTATTGGAACGGAAATTGGAAAAGAAAATTAATTAACACGATTATATTGTAATCTAAAATGTTAATACTATTATTAGAGTAATTCAAAGTGGTTAATGTCGACTTTATTCGAGTTTTTCAAGAATGGAGAAAGCCTAACTGTACATGAATAGTGAAAATTGAGAGAATGAAATAGTTTATAGTTACGAATATAGCCTCATCAATTATTATATTCGTAAATTTTGAAAAATCTAACCTAGAAATTTGTTCTGGGATCGAATCGTATGTCTAGATATCGATTATAAAACTTACAAGTGTGTTTCGAAAGTGTTTGAATTATTTTTAATATTATATATGTTGTTTGGGAAATCATTTCGAGCTCTCAGAAATATTTTTTATATAAAAAACTTGTTCTACCTTTTTTAATTATTTCATTGTTGTAAGGTACTTAGGCTAACACGTGTTTATAGCAATTATAATGTTTCATATTGGGCATTAGAAAAAAATAAGCATGTGTAAATCCATGGATGAAAATGGTTTCCCTAAAAATAATTCAGAACTGGGTTGAACTTTCTTAGCCAAAGTCAATTTTTAAATCTTATTTTATGAACATACGGTGTTGTGAAAGGATTTTTTTAAAACAATATTTAAGGTTTAGATAAGTGTATCGACAAGGAATGACTGTAAACAATCAGGAAGGGGGAGGGAGGTGTAGCTTTATCCTTACAGTTGTAACGGGACTATAAGCTTTCCACTAGTGTTCGGCAAGACATTAAGGTGCGGCAGAAGGGAGCGCCAGTGTTTTTACAGTTTTTATAGCATTAATTTTTTTTTGCCCAAAATAAATCAAAAATTTCTCCAGTAGCAACATAGAATTTAGTTTTCTACACATGCTAATATCAACAGATCTTGAATATATGTCAAGGGTGTCCTGGAATTTTGTCAAAACCTTTTCTATTTATTTAAAAAGTTTTAACAAAATTCCAGGACACCCTTGACATATATTCAAGATCTGTTGATATTAGCATGTGCAGAAAACTAAACTCTACGTTGCTACTGGAGAAATATTTGATTCATTTTGACCAAAAAAATGTAATGCTATAAAAACTGTAAAATTACTCGCGCTCCCTTCTGCCGCTCCTTAAGGCTGGTGGCACATTCCTGCACCCAAATAGGGTGAGCTCTGGCCTTGGAGCGTAGACTATACTCCATTCACGGTAGTAATTACTATCTAAAAGGTCTTTTTTCCTACCAATATCCTACTATATAATAGATTTCTGGTAGGGAAAAAGACCTTTCAGAAAACACTTGCTACGCTGAACAAACTTTAGTATGGTTTTGTATGTCTTGTACGTGAATGTAGAATAGAGCAGTGTAACATTGGAAAATAAATATGTTACAATTATTATTAAATACGGGAGTAAAACAATGAGCATAGCAAAACTATGAATTCTAGAAATGTACCTTCTGAAAGAGATTAAATAATGTAATAAAACATTTCTACATTTCTGAATAGTACACGTTTGTTCCCACCAAACTCCTTTGATCTTCCAATGTTTCCAGTGTAGTTTACTTGTTGAATTGTGTTTAGATTTTCATTCTCTCACATTTTAATGGTCTGTTATATATAGGTTATTATTTCCCTTAACATACTTTTCAAATATGTAATTAGTACTCAGGAAAGAGATATTTTACTTTGCATTTATTTTTAATACATGGGTATAACTAATATTATTAATTATATATAAAAAAATATTTTTCAATTAATTTTTTCAAGTTGTTAGATAATATTTCCATATTAATTTTCTATTTGCATGTCTGTGTTTCATTTGATCACTTTTGAACTAAAGGGTAATTTAAACTAAACCTGATAAATATTCCTTTGACCATGTTTAGCGGACAAAAAAAAAGAGCATATAATTGACTTTTCAACTTCACATGACACAAATTTACATTAATCTTCCCCTTAAACTATGCACACACACACACACACAAAAAGGAAAACACTTTATAGTTTGCACTCAATAAAAATATTAATTTTAAAATTATGCTTGTGCTTTTTAGAATTGAAATGTGTTGCCATAAAAAGTTTAATGTCTAGTTAATAAGTTGATATTTTGTTACTATCGTGACATAATAATATTATTGTGTAGATCTATCAAGGACGATACCTGGTCATTAACAATTTGAAATTTTATTAAAATGCAAGCTAATAACCAAATTGTACATTTGATATAAATGAGGGTAATAATAAACTAACACCATTATGTATGAGATGAATATTTTCACTACAATAAGACGTGGAGCACAGAATAAAAATAAATATAAAGGATTTTTTAAATATTTCTAATTATTTTATTTATATAAAACCCACATACATTTGTATACTTTATTATAATTAGAAGAATATATAATTATATATTTGTATGCTTTATTATCTATTTATTTTAGTTTAAAAATATATATACATATACATACACACACACACACACACACACAGGATGTTCAGAAACTCATAGCCCAAACTGTACATGTATTTTTTTAAAACAAAAGTAATACAAAATCCCTATACACTTACATTATGCCAATTATGTTTATACCATTAAATTATGTTCAAAGTTTCAGCGTACAGCATCGGGAGAGCAAAGTTGTGCAAGCATGTGTGTAAAAGCGGGTTGCATAGGAGTTAGGCGCGTGGCACTGCACTCTTTGACGCATTGTACCACGGCAGCAGAACATACCACAATTCATAATAACCAGTACACCAGTCCATCTATAAATGAGAATACGTTCTGAGGGTCATCATTAACGATCATATATGACAGCAAGTGCTTGCCATTATTACATGTACAGTGCCGCGCGCCTAACTACTATGTAACCTGTTGTACACACATGCTTACACAACTTTGCTCTCCCAGAGCTGTACGCCTAAATTTGAAACACAATTAAATTATGGTATTAGCGTTGTTTGACGGATGTAAGTGTGTGGAGATATTATATTACTTTCAGTTGAAACAAATTATATATGCAGTTTGGGCTTTGAGTTTCTGAGCTTCTTGTATGTTTGTGTTACTGCTCATTCAGTGAACTGGCTTTTCCTCTACCATTCCGTTATCTGGTCTTTCCTCCTGTCCATGCCGTGATCTGGCCTTTCCTCTACCGTTCCTTGATCTGGCCTTTCCTCCTGCCCATTCCTTGATCTGGCCTTTCCTCCTGCCCATTCCGTGATCTGGCCTTTCCTCTACCGTTCCTTGATCTGGCCTTTCCTCCTGCCCATTCCTTGATCTGGCCTTTTCTCCTGCCCATTCCGTGATCTGGCCTTTTCTCCTGCCCATTCCGTGATCTGGCCTTTTCTCCTGCCCATTCCTTGATCTGGCCTTTTCTCCTGCCCATTCCGTGATCTGGCCTTTCCTCTACCGTTCCTTGATCTGGTCTTTCCTCGACCATTTCGTGATCTGGCCTTTCCTCCTGCCCATTCCGTGATCTGGCCTTTCCTCTACCGTTCCGTGATCTGGTCTTTCCTGGACCATTCCATGATCTGGCCTTTTCTCCTGCCCATTCCGTGATCTGGTCTTTCCTCTACCGTTCCGTAATATGGTCTTTCCTCGACCATTTCGTGATCTGGCCTTTCCTCCTGCCCATTCCTTGATCTGGCCTTTTCTCCTGCCCATTCCTTGATCTGGCCTTT
>CABFVX010000148.1:135343-149627 GCA_902151425.1 Timema shepardi | reverse complement strand
TTTTTTTTTTTTTTCAAAATGGGTTTCCAATTTCCCTCCACATAAATACGGATACACTTCCTTGAAATATAACCTACCTAATTCCTTAAACCATTGGCGTAATTATTAATTAACAGTATAAGCCAAAAGGGTAGTAAGACGCGGTGATAAAATATAATTGAAAAATAAATGTTTAATTTGAAGTTGTTGTATGTTCTGTTAACACTTGAGTTAAACGCAACCCAACCCAACTAAATAGTCCTTTCTTCACCTCCTGACCCCTCTCAACCTCCCCACCCTCATAACCCTCGTCATCAAATCCCCTTCAGTGCCTTTTATTCGACGCAATTATACAATTGTTATAATATAAATGCACAAAGGCTTACAATTTTTCCTCTCCCCCTCCCCGCCACCCTTTGGTTTAAGAAATGCGGTTGAAATATTCAAATTACCTTTTGTTAAAACAAGGAAAATTATTTATATTAAGTCTTGCTTGCGCAAAAAAAATAGATATATATATATATATAATGATGTTAGTAATTAGACTGTATTTCACGTCGCTGCGGATAAATCTCTCGTGGTTAGGGCATATTACTGCACAGTCTGTGATGTATAAGGTTGGAGCATATATTATTATTATTATTATTATTATTATTATTATTATTATTATTAGCACCGCGTCTTACTACTCGTTAGGGTTATACGCACTTACGCTACGCACTTACGCTAATGTGTAAGGGTAGGGTGATTGTGAGATGAAATGGAGGACCTACAGTTTAACGTGGAATCCGAACCACGGTGTAGGCCTAGCATTTGGAGCATATAACGAGTGTTTATTTTATCAAATTGTTGTGCACTGGGGATGTGTCTAAAAACTTTGGAATTCTAAAAAAAAATATTCAAGGAGGAAACCACAGTTTCATAAAATGAAAATCTCATTCGACAATAATTTTTCTAGTTTTATCAAATCAATTTTTACATATTTTTTTATATTAACATTTTCAAATGTAAGCCTTCAATTTAGGAAAACACGTTCCACATTTCTGGAGAACCTTTTTAATTCTTATCTTTTGAATGAATGCTTATAAATCGAATATGATTATGATGAATCATGATTTAGATTTTATTAATATCAAATGTATCTACTTAATAAATACTTGCCTAAGCATCTTGTTCTCGAACACCCTAAATTTGTTTTCGTAAGAGAACACGTTTCACACCTTTAAAGAACAACAGATAAAATGATTGTTTTGTATATTCCTAGTTTTACATTCCTAAATAACAGGTGAGATGTCACGTTACGATAATCGGATAGATATGAAGAAGCTATAATGTAAAAGAAATGCTCTAGAATTTGTTAGGAAGGAGAATTGGAAACTATTTAGCAAAAAAAATCCCAGGGACACCGAAAAGAGATTCGATCCCTAAACTTCCCGTCACTGGCAGTCTATTCTATTGTAAGAGCGGCGCCTTTGATCAGGTGTATGTATCCTTTTGGACATAATGGGCCATATGGGTTTAAAATAAATTTTGGTGAGTAGGTTGTAGAAAAATAATATTGAGTTAAAATTTTCATTTTTATATTCATACAAATAAATTAGTTATAAATCTATTTCTATGAACAATTATTTGTTTGATAAATATTTTACGGTCTAAAAAAATCAGTCGATGGGCTGTAGGTGGCCGAGGCTGCCATAAATAAACCACTTGACCACTGAAGCAGGTTTTTAGTGCTTCCCTGCCCACTTTTCTTACCTGTGCATTTTGTCAGAGCACGACCATGAACGAGTCTGCTAGAACTCAAAGGGAAATAGCCCACATTTACGTAGAGGCCAAGTTGAAAAACATGAAAGAAAAAGCATTTTAGGAGGCTACACCCAGCTGTGATTCAAACCCTTTTCTCTCCCCGTCACTGTTAAACCACAACAGACGTGCCTAATGCTGTGTCCGTGTAACCAACGATGTGGGGTAGTATTAAAATGATCAGAGAGCTTTTTTTAAAAATGTTGTTGGATTTGTGTTTTTGACTCACCCTGTATATTTGAAAATTCTCTCAATGACAAAGTTTGATTTTGAGTTGAACGACTACGATGACACATTTACCAAGGAAACTGAACTGAGGTAATTTCATATTACATCGTCCCAACCGCAAGTCGAGTCGTAATTTGACCGCCAGATGTTTGGTTGTAGATGTCACAGTAGTTCAATAATAATAATAAAAAATTCAAAGGGTCGACTCAGCATTTTCTGAATGAAAATATTCTCAATTTAGATTTCAATTTTGATAGTAGGAATGTTATCTGACAGCTAAAAAAAACTGTATTTGATATATTTTCACGTATTCATCCGTCAAGTCATGTTATTCTAAGTTCTTACTTTTGATATTTACTATCCATACCTATAAAATAACACTAACAATAACGTATAGTAATATGTCATCAATGTTGACCACAAAGAAATATGTGTGTACTTAATAAAAACTTGCACATACAAATTGGACTGTGGCAAGTGAATCAAGGTTTGTGAGAACAGTTTTCACTGTGTTTGTGTTGATTTTATGTCTGATATTTAAATAAATATTATAAATACCAACAATAATATTTAAAAATATATTTTAAAGTCTAGATTTTTAATTTTTCCTCGTTTTCTTGGGGTTTGGGAGGTGTGAGGAGGTGCTTTACGTTTTAGTGCTATCCAAAATGTAAAACCAATTCGAGTATAAAGGGGGAAGGTAGAATTTAGAGAAAGTGTATTCACACTTTCGTAAAATTGATTTTTACTAAGAAGCCTTACCCCCCCCCTCTCCCTTTCAGTATTAATGGTAGGGATTTAAACCCTAATCTCCCCGTCAATGGAAGATTTGATACCATGAAAAGCTACTTGGACTCTAGCTCGAAAGTCTGAGGGTAGGTTCCAAATTAAGATACTTTTGATATACATAGTTCGAATTAACTGTGAATGGACAGTTGTTTTTTTGCGGTCTACATTGATATAATTTTACTATATTATTTGTATTATAGTGATAATATAATATATCAAAAGTGAAAGCCACAGAGCACATGTCTTAAGCTATGAATACGTTGAAGTATACCTATTAACTTTACTTAGTTGCCATGAGCATAAATGACTTTTAAAATGAAGATTAACAAGTTTTAATCAAATTCCAGGACACACTTGAAAGGTATTCAAGAATTATTACTGTTGATATCAACATGTAAAGGAAAATTAAACTCTAATGTTTCTACTGGATAAATATATATGATTTGATTTCTTTTGACAAAAAAAAAACATTGTTGACATAAAACCCGCACAAACCCTTACCCTTTCTCGCGTCCCCTACATCGCCACCTTAACGGTTGAGAACTGGATGTTGTGTCTGTTCTAATATAAGTTGGTTTATAAGTCATGCGCTGATATAATCGGTCGGTTCAAAAAATGCACGCTCAAGACTAATACTAATATTATTATTTAGCACCGTGTCTTACTACCCGTTCGGTTTATACGCTTTAATTACTAATCATGCCGGGTGACCTGGTGGTCTAGGGGTAAGGTGTCGGACTTCTGTGCTGGTGACCGGGGTTCAATCCTCGGTCCCGACACAGCTTTATCTGATCACCAAATCCTTCCTTCACCTCTGACAATACATCTTGTGAATGTGAGGAATGCCAGGCCTCCACCGTGGTTCGGATTCCACGTTAAGCTGTAGGTACCCTACCATTACACATTAGCGTAAGTGCGTATAACCCGAACGGGCAGTAAGACGCGGTGCTAATAATAATAATAATAATAATAATCATGCCAATCGATTAGGAATTGAGAAAGTTGAATTATAGGAAGAGAGCCCGCATTTGCATGGAGGAAGAGTGGAAAAGCATTTAGGAAAAAACCAGCCCTAGTTCACCCGACTGAGATTCGAACCTCGACCTCCCCGTCCTCAGCAGTCGAGCTCAATACGACTAGAGCGTTAGCTAACTACGACACCGAGAATAATAATATAATAATAATAATAAATAGGATCGTTTAAAATCGATTGAGAGGAATGTTATACTTAGCAATACTTGAAATGAACATGTTGTAACTGACTTAATCTATACCTATTTAACTATCCTATTTGTACAATCTAACTGTGGCTATTGACACGAAGGATACCGTCACATCACATAAATTACGCTACGAAATTTCCAGCTGCTCGTAAACAAGATATTGTGCTAATAACTGGGAGACTAAAATGTATCCTTGTTATAATCAATTCAATTCATCCTATATGAAATATGGCAAACACCGTGTATGTTTACTACCACACACTTAACTAGGAACAGGTTAAATTAGTATAATAACACTCGTGTGTATGGGGGGACACTTCAGGGTAATAGATTTATACCTCCTGCCTTTTCCTGCTCTCCGCATACAACGTTCGCCGAATCGTCGCTGTCGCAGATGAGAAGAACTTTTTTTTTGTATAACAGTTTCCGAAAACATGGTTAATTTCCGAGCTAATCAAATTTAAATGGAGGGGGCGGGTGTGAAGTGAGGGTTGGGCATCATGTTTGAAACTGACAAGTGACGAGAATTTACTGTTCCCCTTCCACCTTTATGGCCTATATAAAACGTCCAAACCCATGGCGTCGGTCTGTTATCGCGCGGGATCAAGTGTGTAATGCGATTCCAAAGTACAGTTCGATATAGAAAGGAATTAACTTTCAATTTAAGAGTCAGAAACGTTATACCAACACACTCCTCATATATTCATACATCAAGCCATGTTATCTGAAACTATCAATTTTAATATATAATATAAATAATATGTTAAAACGTTATCCACTTTTGACTGCTAAAAAAACATATTAATATTTTCTAAAGGTTCCTTTATATTAGAATCATGTTATGAATAGGGATCGATTGGTTTAGTTTATAGTAAGAGTTATTTGCGATTTGTTTATTTTTTGTTACTATGAACCTCCTTGGTGAAGCTTATTGACCCAGTTTGGTGAGGTCTATTGACGCATCCTTATAATAATGTTTTTAAATCCATAAAATAGAATGCATAGGGTTGAAAACAAATAATTTACCAATATTTAAATACTTACTTTCTAAGGCACTGGGATCTTCAACTCAATTATATAAAAAATAAAAAATCTAGAAAATACAATAAACTAATATTTTAAAATAAACGACAAATTGCTAACTAATCAGTAATGGCGAATTTTACGAGGACGTCACACTTCCTTTTCTATGTACTTAACGTCCACGCATGCGCATTGCTCTGTGACGTCATTGCTCCTAGCTATAGTTCCCCAAACTAGTTTACGGGATCAGCTAGTCCTACAAGAAGGCCCATCCTATTGATGTAGGGTAAAGTGGTGGAAGGGAGATGGTCTAATACGATCATCATCAATGTGCATTGTCCAACAGAAGACAAAGATGATCTAGTAAAGGAAAGTTTCTATGAGAAGATCGAACAAACGTTTGACCAGTTCCCGACCTATCATATGTAAATTGTGATGTGTGACTTTGATGCAAAGATAGGATAGGAAAATATACTAAGGCCTACAATATGAAAAGAAGGTTTACTTGATGTTAGTAATGATAATGGAATAAGGTTGATAAATTCTGTCACATCAAATAACCTTATTGTGAAAAGTACTTTTTCAAGCATAAGAATATTCATAAATATACTTGTATCTCCCAATATAGGATTACATATCAAATTGATTACTTACTGATTGAAAAAATAAGGCATACAAGCTTATTGAATGTCCGGTCATACAAGGGTGCAGTTTACGATTTATTTGAGAATCAAAGCATAAATTTTAAGCGTCTGTAAATCTTTGCGAGAACTGCATTGGAGTGTGACATATTCTTGTTGAAATAAAATGATCGTCTGGACTTGATAAGTGACAGTCTATATCGTTTCACGTTGTCTTCTGGCCTTATTTTTTTATGCATTCCGACGTAAATCCGTGTTGTTAAATCTCCTTATCAAAATCAAAGTTGATACCTCTTCTTTTTTTTAAATAAAGTATCGTGAATATGTCAGCATACGTCAGCTTCTTTTTCACCAACTTTATATATTTCCGACTTTCTTGAAAGAAAGAAATCCAATTATGAAATGCAATGAAGCTGAAATCATTAGTACTAAGATAGCTGATGGAGGGAAGCGACTCCTTAAAACTTGTTCTCTTTTTTTTCTTCTCTCAAGCCGGGAGACGGAAAAAGTTTTACTGGAGAAAATTGCAACGTTTCGTAAAGTTGTAAGTTCTTAATGTCTGTTTGCTTCTTTTTAGTAAGGAGTGTCATAAAACGTTTAACCGCTTTAAAAAGTTTTTATTTATTAAAATGTTATTTATTGATATATGTTTTTATATCTTGTATTATATATAAACTTAATACATTAGTTGAAAACTTTTTAGTTTATTAACAAATTTATTTTTGTTTATTGTCCCCCCCCCCCCCATAATAAACGGTTACTTTTCCAGTTTTCTTCAGGCAATTTTTGGAGTTTGTATCTTATAAATAGAGGCCTGTTATATTTTTGAGAATTTTAACTATGTATGTATTAGTAGTCAAATAACTTTATAAGTATATTGGATTCTTGTAGGAAGCAATTTTAAATACTTTTTACTGAGCACAGCATTGATAAAATTTTACTTAAATATTAGTAGATTATAGGTATTAATTATTAGCCTCTGGTCATAATTCTTGGCTACAGGTCCTGGGTTCGATCCTGGGTGTTTCCAAAATTTGTCTGTGAATTGGTGGGTTCGAAAAGGGGTCAAACTAAGCCTCGTGAGAACCAATGAGGAACTACTTGAATAAAGAAGTTGTAGCTCCTGGTATAGAAAACTGAGATTAACGGCTGGAGGAAACGTTGTGCTAACCACGTGACACCTTCTATCCGCAAATGCTGGTACTATTATCGCTAACGGCAACGTCCACTCGGTTGGTATAGCTCGTTTGTAGGCTGACGCCATGGATTTTTTTTTATTTTAGTATTTATGTATTGGTATCGATGAAAAGTGAAAATTTCACATCACATGACTGTACGTATAATCTATGCACATTTTTTTAGTAACCTAACTGTAAAAAATGTTTCTTTCTATTTAAATCTGAATATATAAAGTCTTGGGAAACTAACTATACATCGATCTATTACCTAAGAAATTGGGGTTCAGTCCTAGTTGGATCTACTAAAGTGGTTTTAATCCGCAAAGTGGTCTTAGAGCCTCGTTACTCTTAAAGTGAACTTAAAAAGTGTGCATTGGATTTAAATTCAACTTCCACTTCTAGTTCCTTTAAAATAGATTTATTGAGACGCTGGTTGCAGATTCAAACTTGAGTATAAGACTAATTAGATAATAAAATAATTCTAATTTAATATTGATTAGTTATTAACAAGGGTTTGGAAAGCTAATTTTTCTAGGGGATGTCTGCTATGAAATTTTATTATAATTTTAGACTTTACAAGATTTTATAAACCCTCTATGGGAGGTATATCAAATTCCAGGGGGGTTCTGGACCCCCACTACTCCAGCCTTTCTACGACTTTGATATTTATAGTATAAACCAATACCTATATATCCTATTTTAACATAAGCTTTAAACTCGTTTGGAAAAAAGTTAATAAGTAAACTACATATAAATCAATTTTACTCCGAAAAACAAGCATACATTGCCTTTTATCATGTAAGGCCCCTATGATAAAGATTTTAAACAAAATCTAAAAAAAAAAATCTATAAGAATTTAATTTCCAAAAATTTGTTAGTAAACTATTCTTAAGCGAATTTTCTCCCAGAAAAATAGCTATACAACCAAGATATTCCTTTTTAACAATATTGTTAAAGCCAGTTTCGAAAAATTTCAAATTTTACATTATATTACGTTTATATGTAAATATATAAAATATTTACATAATAAATGTATTATTATTAAAATATAAATACCATACCAAATGAACTTTATTTAAATATTTTAATATTAAAATTTTAAATTGTAGACACTATCATTTAAACATTTTGGGTGAAAATACATTTTTAAAGCGTTTTCATTTAAGATTTAAGTTAAGTGTACTATGGAGAAGCATGTTAACTAATGATAGTGAATAAAGCAGCTTAGACATCTCGTAAGTCCTAGTACTATCTCAACATTGATTGTAAACATCACGATTTAATTGATGCAAACTAAGATAATATATATTTAATAAATATCAATGATCAATTTACTTTATAATTCATTTAAAAACATTTAGTTAAATCAAATCTATAGTTCTGAAGAAAAAAAATCCGTCCATACACATGTATAAAACTTTATTTCTAAGTGATAAAAGTGAGTAAAAGATCTCCACTCCATTACTTAAATAGAGAAGTTTGTGATTAAAATGTAGTACATGAGAAATGCAATCATCCAAGAAATTAAAGTTACTAACAAAAATTTTAAGAAGAAATTATGTGTGTAAGAAGCTTCGAAACTTCGATTTTGTTTCTAAACAAATGTAAGTTTCGACTTCGCTTCGAAAAAAATTAGGCTTAGACAGTTACGAAGCTTCGCTAAAGAAAAAAAAGAACAGCCAAAATACTAAAGTTATGGTTGATTAATACCATTCAGGTCTGTTAAGCAAATTACAAATTAATATCTGCGTATAACTCGAGTTGATAGTAAGACGTGGTGTTAAATAAAATAAAAAATATTTGTGGAGAAACTGAAATAATTGACTTGTAAGTTGTGATAATTTCTCAATTTGTCAGAATAAAAAGAAATATTACAAATAATTGTGCAATAAAACAATTCCAATGATTTCACGCATAAATAACTAAAACATAATATTCTTTCATTCATAAAAGAACCAACATAAAATCGTCAAACCTCGCTTCGTCTTGAAGAATATTTCACATTTTCGATTCGAGCTCGCTTCGAGTTAATAAAGTGTAGACTTTGCAAACCCCTAGAAGAAACCAAATGTTCGAATGGATTTATAAATAAACACTTTTTTTTATAAAAAAAATAAATAAAAACAGACTTTGTTATGTTCGTAAGTTTATATAATAAAAAAATATCCGACAGTTTGATTAATGGTTACACATTAAATCCATTTACTTCCACAAGTTTAGTTTAATCGGACGCTCGCTCAGCAAATAAAGTGTCGAGAGAGAGAGAGAGAGAGAGAGAGAGAGAGAGAGGGTGAATATGACTTTATCGATAGTAAGTCATAAACGCATGTTCTTTTAAGGAAAAGCTTATCTTGAAGTACAGTACAACATGAAGGTTGTAACTATATATTTTTGAACATTATTTCCTCCATGATGAATTAATGGTAAAAAATACGACACACACAAAACTCGATATCCTTGCCTTTGAGGGAAATCTAGTGTAAACATTTAACAGCTTGTCTCGTAAAGTGAAGACTGAACATATTTTTATGTGAAATATTACAACCTCCATTTATTGCAAAGTAACCGCCCCATACGAATCTTGTTAGGGTGGGGATGTAGGGGAAGCGAGTTAGGTTTTTTAAAATAATAAAACGTTATTTTGGCTGAAATTAATAAAATATTGATTCAGTAGAAATACATAATTTAATTTTCTTCGCGTAGTGATATCAACAGTTGTTGAATCTCTGTAATGGGCAGAGTAGCATTACTGACCTAAGGGGTATATGGGTAAGGTGCTTGTCTCAGGGACTGATGTTCGTAGTTTCAAACCCAGTCGCGGTTGATGGATTTTTATTGGGCGATAAAAATCCGTAGCACAACTTCCTTCGGAGTGTAATTAAAGCCGTCGGTCCCATATCGGATGTAGCGTGTGACAGAACCCTGGAAGGAATGTGAATGTACCTTTCCCGACAAAGTGTGTAGAGAAATGTTCGTGTTCTGTTATCAGTCGGCTCATAAAGTGCACGTTAAATACCTCAAGTAAATAAACAGAAAACCATAGTGGCATTAGATGAGAAACTTTTTAAATGAAAAGAAAAGTTGTCATTAAATTCCAGGACACCCATGAAAGATATTTAACAACTGTTGATATCATCATGTGGAGAAAATTAAACTTTATGTTTGTACTGAAGCAATATTTTTTTTATTTGGACCAATTTTAATGTTTTGCTCAAAAAACTTCCAAAACATTGCTCTTTTCTCGCGTACTCTACATTCATCACCACTTTTAAGTTTGTCAAATGACTATATTATGTTTTTGTACACATTATGACACAAGAACTCAACAGCTTTTTATAAAACAAACATATATAATATGTACGTATATTGTAATACCTATTTATTGGGACTGTGCGAGTCAGCGTTTTAACTTAGAATCGAGTTTGGATGAAAACTTTTGTTTTGCGTTTAGGTCGTAGGTCCCTGTAATAGAGCCATGTATGGACCATAAATAATATAATGGGATTTCTTTAGAATTACATCTTATTGCGAAAAAAATTATAATCACACAAATTTGAATTTTGTAATAAATTTAATATAATTGTACTTTTTTTTAACTATACAAAAATGAAATATTGAGTGACTCTCTTTGCTTTGAAATTATAAATTACAATTGAATAAAATTAATTAAACCAAGAAATTTTGAGAAAAAGATAAAAAATTCTGCGTACTCGACTTTTCGAGTTAAAAAAAATAATTCAATTTGACTTTTAGAGCAAAGACTAAAACTCGACTCGAACTTAAATTTCCGAGTATTAGCACACCCCTACTCTTAAAGGCTGTACTGGGTTGGAGTGTACTACACTGAAATTTTTAAGACACTTGGTTTTTTTTTTAATGTCTTTTGGGCATTGAATATCTTGACAAGATCTTCTTTTTGAATGAGTCTGGTCCAATACTGAGATGCTTATGAGTATCATCCGGTACTAAGGGTTGGTTAGGTTTAAAAAAAAGTCCCAATCCCCATCCACGTAATATTCTGTTTTCCACATCCCCTCCACACAAGCATTTGATGTATATATGGGTATGGGTATGATCACCATACTCCCTCCAGTGATCCCGATAAAGTGAAAGTTAGGTGTTACAATATTGTTTGTCCCTATGTACAAGAAGCTACGACCACAATATTTTCTGCATTTCGTTTATATTTTATCTTAATTTTAGATAGTTGCATTGTAGCCATAATAAGTTTACAAACGACCAATTTATGCAAATTAGAAATTTTTTCAAAATAGTGCTAGCAATTTTTTTTAAAATAATACACACACGAGAATCGTTTTACAAGATAAATAACATTCTTACAGTAGAACCTTGATAATTCTGACTTGAAGGGACCAGGAAAAAATTCTAATTATCAAAAAAATTATAATCAAATAAGTTTTTTAAAAGGAGTTCTCGTTTCCACTTCCTTTATCACCGCTACTTTTTCGGCCAAAGTTAATGATTTATAGACCTGCGGCTTGGACGGTAACATCACGAGACACACAAACACTACTGTTTAGTATATACTAAACAAAACTAAAACTAAAAAACAAAACAAAATAAACTCGCACGTCACAAGAATATAGCTACGACCGAATCACTAAAATCAGTGCACGTAACCACTCGAGAGGTTCAACCTTGACTAACGTAATACAGAACTGTATGTGTAAACAAATACGTATGGGGGAGCGGAGAAGGGGCGTGAAGAAAGGTACTGACCGCATTCCAACGTCGCCTCCTGTTTCCAAAAATAGAACAGCACTGCACCGCAGCTATAAGTAGGAAAACAATACTGCACAGTACATTACAACTTACGAAAAGTTCTAGCTAACCAAAACAAAATTCGAAGTATTCACGATTTTTTTAACATTGTTTTAATACAAAATTCACGGGACTGAGAGAAAAATTCAAACTAACGACGTTTTCGAATTATTTAGATTCCACTGTACCTGTTTTTTTTAAAAAACATTAATTTAAATAGTGAAGATGGATTTTTAAGTAATTTAAATTTAAAATTAAAATTATATATATTTATGCAACACACACAGCCAATAAGATATGTGGAAAATAAGTGTCAAGACACAATCTTATTTACTTTCACATATAGTATATTGTAATTAGAAACGTTTAATTTCACTCAGAAAACAAAATTGGTAGGTATATAATATACAATAGTGTTCAAACGAAATTGTTAAACCGTTACCAGAATTCAAAAATTTTCAAAAATGAATTATCAAGTTAATTAACCACAGAAACTAGTTTTAATTTAGAAAAACGAAAATACTCTTTTTATCTATCATGTAAAACGCACACTGGATACGAATTCCAAACAAAATCGTTACAGTAATTTTAGAAAGATTTAAATTTATTAAAAATCCATCTTCAGCAAACTACTCTTAAAATTAATGTTTATAAGTAAAATAGGAATAGAATGTTATTTACCATGTAAAAATATCTCCGTGAATATATTTTTATTAAAATACCTAGAGAATTTTTTAATTTTGAATTTTCATAAATTAGTAATTTGTAAATTTCTCTTGAAATTATGGCTACAATACAACCATCTAAAATTAATATAAAGTATAAACGAAATGTGGGCAAACATTCTTATAAAACCCTTTCACTTTATTGTAATCTAAGAGAGAGACTGATTCACATCAAAAAATTTGAATTCGAGAATTTGATAGAGATGACCCTATTTGATTATCCTATTGATCTGAAGGTGTTTTTTGTAATGCCATCTGTCTTTCGCCAAGACCATCTTTCCTATCAGGATTAAAATTTTGTTTCTAGAGTTTTAATAAGGTAGTCAAGATGGATTATTGGAAATTTTTCTATCCAACCCTAAAATTAACGGGTGTTTATTGAAAAAGTGTATGAAAACAAAACAAATATATTTCCTCAAATCCGTTCCAATTATTTTGATTATAATGGGTACCCAGGCAATATTTAACATCACAAACAAAATGATGCATCTAATTTTTCCATGAAAATTAATGAGGTTACCTTATATTGGTGGAAATTTTCAATTTTGATAGCTCCACAACACATTAAGATACAAAATAACCTATCAACTCAAAAATGTAGTGCTCTTAAAAATAGACAACTTTTATTTGAAATAATATGTTCTGGGTTAAAGGCAAATAATTGTTTTAAATTAAACCTTAGGGAAATGGTTAGTTGAAAATGCACAGAACAAATAATATGTTTATATAACAATTTGTTTTATGTATGCCCTTTGATGAAATGCGATGATATTATTTTTCCCTCTTATGTTTTTATAACATTGTGTGTTATTTCGTTTCATATATCCTTCGAGCTATAAGAATAATATAGAAAAAATCAGTGAGAAAGTCTGTACTGTGCACATTACAATATTTTTTAGCCAAGAGATGCATAAAAAATCAAGATTCATCATTATCTTGAGCTAGAATATTTTCACCGTTACAATATATTCTCTTCATGAGATTCGGGTGTTGTTTTTTAGCATATCACTATCTATTCTTGTCACACGTATATGTACTAATGGTTTTAAGGATTATGAAGGTTATAATTAGAGTGAGTGTACCCGCATTTGCGTGGAGAGAGATTGGAAAACCATTTTGTAAAAACCTCCCTCAGTACACCCTATCGAGATTCGAACCTTGATCTCCCCGTCATCGTCGGTCTAGCTTACAAGTGTATCGCGTTATACCACGCGACCGCCGAAGCGGATGATTCAATAACCCCGTCATTGGCAGTCTAGTCTATTGCAAGAGTGACGCCTTAGACCATTTGACCCCCGAAGTAGATTTAACTCTAATCTTATTAATTACTTACTTACTCTATGGCATTAAGAACTCGAAACTTCATTGCCGCACTTGGCACACAACCTATCTCTATTTTGAGCTATTTATATTCATTCTACCCCATTACACCCTATCCCTATCTTGATCTAGCTATATCCAGTCCACCTCACTACACCCTTATCCCTATCTTGAGCTAGCTTCACCCAGTCCACCTCACTACACACTATCCCTATCTTGAGCTAGCTATATCCAGTCCACCTCACTAAACCCTATATCTATCTTGAGCTAGTTACATCCAGTCCACCTCATTACACCCTATCCCTATCTTTAGCTAGCTATATCCAGTCCAACTCACTACACCCTATCCCTATCTTGAGCTAGCTTCACCATGTCCACCTCATTACACCCTATCCCTATCTTGAGCTAGCTATATCCAGTCCACCTCACTACACCCTATCCATATCTTGAGCTAGCTATATCCAGTCCACCTCACTACACCCTATCCCTATCTTGAGCTGGTTATATCCAGTCCACCTCATTACACCCTATCTCTATTTTGAGCTAGTTATATCCAGTCCACCTCACTACACACTATCCCTATCTTGAGCTAG
>CABFVX010000148.1:84180-133856 GCA_902151425.1 Timema shepardi | reverse complement strand
ATATATATATATATATATATAAATAATCGTGATCTGTTATGTGGTTAAAATGTTAACTATTAACTCATATAAATATATTTGATAAGTTAGATTCGTGGTACAAGGATATTATTACCTGTTATATCCCATACCTTTGTCGTAAGGCGAATCATGGCTTATTTTACACTGTTTGAGGTATTTACTGTATTACATAATACAATCTCTCTCTCTCTCTATATATATATATATATATATATGTGTGTGTGTGTGTGTGTGTGTGTGTGCGTGCGTGCGTGCGTGCGTGAACAGATGGAAAAAAATAAAGTATTTATAATTAAAATAAAGCTATAAACAGTTTATAATCTACTAATTCACACAACGTAACGTAGAGATGAAGCACGTAACGTGTCTGTAAACAAATTTAGTCCAGCGGAAAGTCGGCTATCATGTCGCTAAACAGTCGTGTCTGCGAGGCAGCTGTAGCATGCTCTGGTGTAGACACAATTTAAAACAGACGTATCAGCGAGGCAGCTGTAGTAGACTCTGGTTGTAGACACAATTTAAAACAGTCGTATCAGCGAGGAAGCTGTAGTAGACTCTGGTGTAGACACAATTTAAAACGGTCGTATGAACGAAGCGTTGGAAAGCTAATAGTCGCAAAGTGGGGTATGGTTGTAATTTATTTGAATTGCAATGTTTTTCTTTTCTTTTATAAGGTAATTTTTTTAAAGGCAATTATATCCAATACATGTGTTGTCAACCTTCTTTATTTTATTACAGAAAACTATTTTAAGAAATAATTAGAATTGAACTTTGGCGCTGAAACGGATTTTATTATAAAGGTAGTGTAATACTATTGATTTATGGCGCCGCGCTTTGGGCGTCAATTGTATTACTATGTAGTCAATCACCCCGCTTCGGGCGTCGATTGAAACACTACGGATTAATTCCCTGATATAATAATGCTGGGATGATGTCTAGGTTGTCTATAGCTCCGTGATCGAGCACTAATTAAATCGGTATATTAATAAAATTGAAGAAAGAGAACTGTTGATGGCTGTTGATTCACACGGTTCATTCAAATGACATCTGTTAATTACTTATACATACTCCAATTATATGTTTTATATCACTGCACACTTGTGATATTAATGTAAGTTATTTTATACTGTGTTAGACTGACTTGTGCGTGAGCGGAATCTCCCGTTGTAGATGTTTGGATCCCGGAGATGCCTTAAACATATGCACAATGGTTTATATATAACATACCCCTTGCCTTTCTCTCCCCTCATCAACAGTGTAAAAACCAACTAATAGAAAGAGTTCTGGCGACAGGTTTTGTGAAGACTAGCTTCTTATTGGTATAGAGAAATGGCGTCTTTTGCCAAATACTATGAAGTTGTTACTTTTAACAGGAATTGACGCAGTTATTCTTTAACAGGAAAGATGGTATGAAAAATATATTTTAGTGGGGAAATGCTTTTCACCTTATTTCTGAGAAGCGCGTGTTTCTTCATGGATGAATCTTAAAAGGATAGTCTATATATATATATATATTTTTTAAAGAAAAATTACCTTCATCCATGACCTTTAACATAATTTAGATTAGTCCAAACCAATATCATTACAATATAAATTATCCTTGGTAACGGTTACACTCTTCACTGGCTACCTATTTCAATTCAATTAATTATATTTAAAAACACATAGATACTGCAATCAAACTGGGAACCTTCGGCTTAGCGAGCCAATAGTCTACCACTGAGATTGCTATCAAGATATATATTTTCACCCCTTAAAATTAAATATGTTTCTTTAGTCATAGCTGTTTGAACACGAAATCATAGGGCATAGTCTTGTTTATTTTGTGAAATTATGTTACTTGTTATGTCTATATATATATATATATATATATATATATTTTTACAAAAGGAAGTCAATATTTTTTACACAAATCTTAAAAGGGTTTTACAGTCATATAAAACTGCTCATAAACATTTTAGCGCCACGTCTTACTACCCACTCGGGTTGTCCGCTTTGTACTAATTACACTAATGGTTTATATATTATGAGTGTTTGATTGAAATAAAGTGCACCCGCATTTGCGTAAAAAACTTCCAGTGCACCCGACCGTATTGCCTATATATAAAGAAGTTGAGAGAGAGATAAAATATTTCTAGTTATGAATAGAACTATAAAAAAGAGACAAGTGTATGCAAGTTCATTTAAAAGCAATCCATGTGACAAAGAGACCATCAATCACTTTGAAATTACACCGTTTTTTTTCTTCAGTTTTTTCCCATTCATATTTCAAATAGAGTGTCAGCTTGTATTTTCGAATTCTTGTTAGATTCGTTGTCCCCAAGCTGACGCCGATTGTCAGCATATATCAGTCAGATGGAGAAAAAAAATGAGGTGGTTTATATACAGCCCAATTTACAAGGGAAGAATGTACTTTAAGAAATAAAAGATTTTTTTGGAGCCAAAATCGATAGCGCTTTAGTATTTAACTAAGGTTATTTTTTAATGTTTTTGATAATATGTCAATAGTGAAACCTTAAGATCACATGTGTTGACGTATGAATACGTGAAAATATGTCTAATAATTTATCTAGGTGTTATAAAAAGCCCTTACTATGAAAATTGGGCTGTGGAAAAAACATTATAAAATGTTAGTACAAAGGGGAAATTTTACATTTCATACAAGTGTCCTTATATCCGAATATTAAATTATATTGTCTAATTTGTTTCTAAAGGGAAATATAAATATTATTCAAGCTATTCATAAATACTATGAATTGCGCCAGTTATTTAAATAATATATTTGTATGCATACTTTTTTACTTGTGGGTATTTAATTACTCTGTTTGAAATAAGTTATTAGATCGTCAGGAAAATTACAATTTAACAGTACCCTGGTTGTTAAAATATCAGTTTGAAAGAAAATGGCGAATCTTATGAGATGTATTTTACGATTGTGCCCAAAATTAAACCCAAGGCATTTATTACAATAGACAGATGCACTGCCAACTGATCTGAGGTATTGGTCTAACAGTTAAAAACAACCCTTGAAAAATTTAGAAAAGAATAAGGGATTAATAAAATTAAATTCTCTGTTGGGATGTAATCACATACTAAAGCTATTTTAAAATCTAAAGGTCTATATTATAAAATTATTCTACATTAAAAAAACATTGCTTTTAACAGTTTTTTTATGTGGTTAGATAATTATTATATTGAATATTCTCACTGGTGGGCATGATGATAGAGGTGTGTCTCTCTCGTCTTCTCTGGTTTGACGTTGAATTAGAGGCCGGGGTTCGAAGACAGGCCTAGTTTACAGAGTTTGTGTTTTCTAAATTGTTTCCCCTTTCCCATCACCTCCTCTAAGTTCTACCTGGCACATCCCTACACCGTCACTGTGAACATGCAAATAACCCGGACGAATACAGCTCGTCCAAGGAGAACCGGGAGAATATGGGCCGTAAGACAGACTTGGACAAATTACGGCCCGCGGGCCTCATACAATTCATCATATATGTTTATGCTACTCACAAGCTATAACTACAGTAGCCCCATGGCTTCTTTGGTGCTGACTGACAGCTCACAACTGACTTCTGACAGTCTACATTTAGGTATATACCTAAACTTTGACTGTCAGAAGTGACAGCTGCTTAACATATGTTTTTGCAGATCATATGGTTCGGCGTAGGGATAGGTAATTTGGTCTGGTAACGGTTCAAAGCTGTCAGTCAGCACCAAAGAAGCTATGGGACTACTGTATTTATCTACAAAATAAAAAAAACACTTAAAAATACCAGAATTAAAAATTATCTAATGGAAGAATATGCAATTAAACATGGTGGCTACAGACAGGGAAAACAGGGAAATGTTAGGGAATTTAACTAAAAATATGGAAAAGTCAGGGAATTAAAAAATATTTCTAAAATATCCCATTAATTTTGCAACCAAACAATAAAACAAAAGTTAATAATACCTAAATAAAATAACATTCTGATTGTTAAAATAATTGATAAAACCGTTTATTTTTAGTAGATACAAACTTTTTTTTAATGTGTGATCACTAATAAGTAAAACAAGTTATCATCCACCTTTTAAACTAGAAAAAAGTAGTCAGGGAAAATTGATAAATGTTACCAGGAAAACCTGGAAAAGTCAGGGAATTTTGTAAAATGTGTTTTGTATCCACTCTGAATTTCTATCAAACACACCTATGAACATTTATAAGCGTTTTTTTAATAATCTCATCTACTAAATTTACAACTGATATTAAAGAAATGATGAAATATATTAATAAACTGTATTCATCTGATGAAGTTTTGTTTGATTGGAGAGTCACTCACTTTTAACATACCGTTTTCCTTTTTTATGTTGTGATTTTAATTTGAATTTATATTAAATTGCATCTACCTAAAAATTGAATTTTACTTGGTGGCCAATCCTTGTATTTAAATTCTCAATGCGGCACTTAAGCACAAAAATCTGCCCAGACTTTCCATATGACCTGGTAAGACACACAGGTCTACTTATGTTTTATTTTTAAAAAATCTGTGTTTTCCAATCATAGGCCTACAGTGTAATTTTCATATGAATGGTCTTTAATGTACTACAAACACATTATTTTGTGGCCAACATTGTTAACATTTTAGTATATTATTAGTGTTATCTCATTACTACTGATATTATATATATCTTCCTAAAGTGACAGCTGTAGATCACATGACTTGACGTATGAATATGTTAAAGTAGATCTAGTAACTTTTCTAAACCCGTTTGGAAAAGGGGGGGGGGGCATGTTCCAAGGTGTCCCTCTCGCAATAGATTGGAACACTGATGATGGAGAGATCGGGGTTTAATAAGACGATATGCAAAAAAAAAAATTTAGCGCCGCGTCATACTACCCGTTCGGTTTATACGCTTTAAGTACTTATTACGCTAATGGATTAGGAATTGTTAAGGTTGAATTAGAGGAAGTGAACCCGCATTTGCGTGTAGGGAGAGTGGAAAACCATAAAACCATAATAAAAATCACCCTCAGTTCACCCGACCGAGATTCGAACCTCGATCTACCCGTCCTCAGCAGTCTAGCTCAACACGACGAGCGCGTTAGCCAACTACGCCATCGAGGCGGGTAAAAAATAATAAGATGCAGTGTTGGAAAAAAAAAATTTCAACCTTATATATGAAATCCTTTTTATGGTAATGTGACTTTAAATCATTCTAGCGCTGAAGAGAGTAGGTATCATGCTGATAAAAAAAAGCCTTTTTTCCCGTCTCCTTTTCCTTATGCTTCATAAGAAAAGCCCACCCCACCTGATCTCTTAAATCGGTTCGACATCAGACGAACGCACGCACAAAATATTTGTTCGAACTAAGGAGACATCCTTGGAGGCACAAAATTGTTTTTTTTTTAAACCAAGCCACAGCTGTACCAATTCTGTCCCTGTTCGCAGCTTCTTATATAGTCAAGATGAGGAGAGACAGATGGTGGGTAAGGAGTACGTCAAATGTAAAAAGATTCAAACTTAAGAAAACAGCTTTTTTATTACTCGTTTGTGATTTTTACAAAATTAAAAAATATGTATTTGGTTTTTACTTTCTCTTTACACAGGGGAGAGAGGAAGTATTTTGTACCTAAAATAAAAATCTAATTCAAGATATTTTTAAACGGGGTAGGGAGGGGAAGAAAATTCAACATGCACTTTCTGAACAAACTTATTATATAAGTACACGACTTAAATCTGAAAAAAATACACTACATCCATTCCCCAGTTTTTAATTCATCACTGTGAAAGGGAAAAAAACACATTTGACCAATGATATTTTTGGCCATGCCGGGAATCGAATTTGTAACCTTTAATTTACTAGGTAGACCCACCACCGACTAAGGTAAGATGTATGAAAATTCCAGAAGTTGATGGATGTCGGTGTTTCGTGACCCCATGAACATTAAAAAGTGATTTCGTTTGTTTGTCTATCTCGACTAAGAGCCTAAAAGATTTTACATGGTATCATAAGAATCCCGATAGATTTATTTTTTTGAATTAGCTAAGAGTGAAACGTGAAAAAAAACTATTTTCTCGGATTTCGTTGTAATGATATTTACAAATATTTGTATCTGGAAACTTTCTTCTTGATAGGTCATTAGCCTGTTCCATTTCAATAGCTTGAAATACTGTTCTGCCATCTTCGTGTCGGTCTTTTCCTCCCTGGAGGTGTTACTTCTCTTGCTATGTTGACAATTTTCTCTTCTTGCGTCCTGTCAATATGTTGGTTCCATTCTCTCCTACGTGATGGGATTGATTTGACAAGATTCTGTCATGTTCTCATTTCTTTCTTCGTTTCTAGTAGCGATTTACTAGTGACTTTTCTCAATACTCGCGTTTCTTTGCAAGGCTGTAGTCAAGGTTTTTTTGGGGGGTTCAACCTTCCCCCTCCACGAAGGTTATTAAAAATATATATGGCTTTATTTATGGTTCAAACAATAGAAAAAATAAGATACATGTTAAAATTAGGGGGCTGTCTTGCCATTAAAATTTTTTTCAGAGAACTTCTAGAACTGTTTGTCGTTTTGAATTTTTTCTAGCCTCCGGAAAAACTGTGGGATGTGTCCACAAACACCCTCCCCCCCCCCTCCCTGAAATTATTGGTTGTTTACGGCCTTGTTTCTGTGACCTTCAGCTGTTATTACTATTATTATTATTATTATTATTATTATTAGCACCACGTCTTACTACCCGTTCGGGTTATACGCACTTACGCTAATGTGTAATGTTAGGGTGATTGTGAGATGAGATGGAGGACCTAGAGTTTAACGTGGGATCCGAACCACGGTGGAGGCCTGGCATTCCCCACATTCACAAGTTGTGATTAATACACGTCTTGTCAGAGGTGAAGGAAGGGTTTGATAATCAGATAAATCTGTGCCTGGACCGAGGATTGAACCCTGGACACCCAGCATGGAAGTTTGACACCTAACCCCTAGACCACCAGGTCACCTTCTTCCAATAGTAGTTTCAGAACTTATTCGGCCACAGTATTGACATAATTGCAAATGTTAATACATACCTGGCGTTAAGATGGCTACTAAAGGTTTTCCTTAACTATGTCACTAACTTTAAGTCAGTCTGACACTTAAATGTTGTCATTTTACAGCCTAGCGTTATCGAGTAGCTTCATAAGACATGGACTTTGGTTCAGTTCTTGTGAACGCAAGATGCTAGTCAGCCTTGGCGACACAAATTCCGACCGCCAAATGTTATAGTCTATACTAGTTCGTACTAAAGTTGCTCCATGTGAATGAGTGAAAGAGGCTAAGCATAGGCACCCAAAAATGGGCAATAAGGGATTATCTAACTCCTACTATTGCTCTGCAATATTTACTTCTCCTATGTTAATTTTTATGAAAAAATATAATTGTGTATTTTGTAATTTGACTGCAATTTGCTATTAACAACCTAGAATCGTAGAGTTAACAGAGATAAAAATGATAAAATATAGATTTCCTCACATCCCCTCTTCAACAGCTTTTTTGATTTTGTTTTGTTCAATAAAATTACAAAAAAAAAAAATTCTTTTCAAAGGGTTCAGCTACAGCTAAATTTTATTTTTCGTCGATTTTTCAGATTATTTTTTTGGTGAAAGTTTGCTCTTAAAACGCATATAATTAATTCAGAATTATGTTCATATATTCTTGAATTTTCTCCCACAGGGTTAAATTCCTGAAATTCTCTTTCGTGGAGGGAGGCAGTTCCATACCCCGGCAGATGGGACTCCAATCCGCCCGCCATTTGGATAAACCACATGGGCATTGACGGAAAACTAAAAAAAAAATTAAATGCAAAATGGGAAGTTATATTTCATCATACCTTTTAATAATTTATCCACCACATTGAATTAATTGGTGCCATGGTCATTTCATCTAAAATTATTCGTTTGGATTACCTGATTGAAGCTGTATCGGTAGAAGTAGTCCTTATCCTGGGCCTTTACATTTCAAAAAAGGAAACGGGTAAATTTAATTCAGAATAATATGTCCGGTCCTCCTCTTTAAAGATTAGGAGCTACATACAGTAAACCTAAATTATAGCTAAAAAAATAACTAAATAAGGAATAACTAATCAAACTACTAATGATAAACACAGATTAAAAATAGTTACAAAAGAGTCTGTTAAATAATTTGATAATCTAACAAATAAACTGCTTGGTTAATAAATAACGAAGAGAAACAATTAATTTGTTAAAATCTTGGAACGGGCTGGATATAATCTTGTGGCGGGCCGGATGTGGCCCGTGGGCCGTAGTTTGGAGATCCCTGCTCTAGATTTTAGGGTATCGGGAATTGGGAAAAAGAGCCCTTGGAGGATAAACGGACACAGCATGGATTTTAATAGTGATTTTAACTTGAACATTATATACACACAGATCTTATCAGCAAATTACTCACAAATTCGACCTCTATTTGCGTGGAGAGAGAAGAAGAATAAGAAACTTTTTAGTGAAAATCCACCTTAAGTAGCCTACCCTTCGTACGCCATATAAAAAAAAAAGATATCTATACCTTCATGAAAATATTGTTCTGATTTGTTCTAGAGCTCTAAAGAATATATATTTTTTCCGACAAGGAAGAATGTTCAGATAATTCAATAGTATCTGGGGGAAGTTTTTAGTGATCTTTATAGTATGCACCCAGGGGCATTTTGATACGTCCAAAGTAGATCGTAAAGTCTAAAGTATTGTGTCATAATTAGGTTTGACACGCACTGAAATACACACGAACATTACATTCACCTCTCGTAAGATTAAGAGGGCTTACAAAAGGGATCCGTTTTAATTTATATAACCTAATCGGATGCCTCCCCTCCCCTCATCCTCCTCCCAGCCCCCCACCCCCAAAAAAAGATTCTTCTGACAGTGAATAAGTAAATCTGTTCTTTTTATTCGTTTCCATTTTTTCAAAGTAAGGGAGGGAGGGAGGGAGAGAGGGGTGTGTAACAAAAACAAATATTTGCTATCACTTAAACTTTCGACCTTTTTTTTAAATCCTATTTCTTTATCTTTACTTGAAATTTTACTCTCTCTCTCTCACATTGTTTTTGAACACATCCAACACCTCGACTTTGTAGTCAGTGGATAAGTTTAGTATTCCGACTATCTGTCTCTCTTACAAACTTTTACTACAGCCTGACAAAACTATTTATAAGACATTTAACTTTCTCACACTGAGATAAAAGTGTTTATAAAGTCACTCTTGAACATTGTTAGACAGTACTATGCATCTTGAGGTGGGGCTGTAGGAAATGTGAGAAAATTTCAGTGTGTTTGCAGGGTTTTTTTAAATACAAAACAATTTTTTTGTACAAAATAAATCAAATATTGCTCCTGTAGAAACATAGTTTAATTTTATTTCTATGGTGATATCAACAATGGTTTAATATTTGACGTGAGCATAGCGGCATTTATATGAGAAACTTTTTAAATGAAGAGAAAAATTGTTAATTAAATTCTAGGATACCCCTTACATATATTCAACAATTGTTGATATCCTCATGGGAATAAAATTATACGCTATGTTTCTACTGGAACAATATTTTCATTTATTTAGGCCAAAAGAATTTTGCTATAAAAACTACGAGAACACTTATCTTTCCTCGTGTCCCCTGCATTTACACCTTAATTAACTATATACAAGTTGGGAGTTTTGTTTGGTTTTGTTTTATTTGAATGCCAGCGTTATTCCCTAAATTCTTGTAATGTACACTTTATTCTGCGATTATAATTATTTGTTAACGTACAAATGTACTGAGTTGATGTGTTCATGATAGTAAAGTTTTATTCCTGGGAATTATAAAATAGGTAATTAAGAACAAAGCTGCCTGAAAAAGTGATATATTATTTTTTACAATGTAAGTATTATTTTCTTTGTAATAATGAAAGAGAAATAGATTTTACATTCATAAATTATAATCATTAATTATGTATACATGTTTGTTAACTCACTTCGAAAGGAACTGCCTTTTACTTTCATTAATATTTGTATTTTTTTTATTTTGCTATGCTGATTACACAAATTCCGTAATTTATAAATTAAATAGAACATTTTACATAGATAAACAATTTGCTTTTTTTAAATATATGCTAGTAATTAAACACGTAATAGATAAAATAGTATATCAATAAATCAGGAATTATGTAATATAACATTAAATCAAAGAAAATAAATTATAGACATAATCATACATTCTCTCCCATTTAATCTAGTATCATTTCTAACGAAATTTTTAAATCTCAATCATTAAAAAAATCGTCAAAACGAACATTCCTAATATTTATCGCGAAAAATATTTCCCAGATTCACACTTTCAATAAAATCCATTTTTGAAAAATTTAAAATTTTGAAAAATCATTCTTAAATAAGCTGCCCATAGCTTTAGATATAAATTATAAATTACGAGTTATTCCCGGGGTATGACAATATTAGATATAAATTTCAAGTTTAAATATAATCCATCGAACTATTTTGGCTGTAGCCTGGGTATAGACAGAGAGAAGGATAGATAGTATACTAAGACCTTTAAAAAAAATCGAGGGCACAAAAAACGTCAAGATTCATTATAACCTCGATGTTGAAATTTTTCACGATTACAATAGTTTATCTATATCAGAAAGTTATAATTAATATGAAAATCTATAAATATAATCCAACATGTAGTGTAACTAGGCTACTGGTTAATAAAGGCTTATTCCCATACAATTCTAGAACGAGTACATCGACTACTCCAAAACATTAATTTATCACTTAATAAATGGAACTCTAAAGCGCACTTTACCTAAAATCCATCCCACATTTGATGCCTTGTTTTAATGATTATTAGTCCTACAACTTAATTTTCTGCTCTGTTATTTGTGAATGTAACAAGCAGGCCACATGTGGCTCATTCATGTGCTTATGTAAAAAAAATTATACCAATCAAATTGCTAATGTAATTTCACAAACTCCATGGGGATATTTGCATGCAAATGGAAATAGTTAAAGTTCTAGTGAATATGTAACTGAATTTAAGAATTTCTTTTGAGTGAGTTTAAAAACGTTTCCACTATCTCTTGCTTTTAAAATAATAATAATAATATAATGGCTGGCATCAGACTTTTATCTCTATAATTTAATAGGATGGAAATTAAAATATAATTTTGAAAAAAAAAAGTTACATGTATTTTAGAATAAACAAAAATAAATTGACAAATGTTAAAAATTAGAATACATTAATAAAATAAATGGGTCAATGCACAGCCGGCACAGACTATTTCCCTCTTTTACATAAAAATGAATATATTCATTTAAAACTCGTAAGATATGTGAAAGAAAAATATTGTTTCATAAAAATTGAAAAATAGCATAATTTTCAATCTAAAAGCATAAATTAAATAATAAACACAGTTACAGAAACATTGATAAAAAAAATTAATATCTTGGTCCACCAAAAAGCATGACCATCGTATCCACATTTCTCACACCTCTCTTTTGAGACAAATATTTTCGCTTGTAGTTCAAAAAACATTTGGTTTTATAAAGCAATATTTCAAATAAAAGATATGTATTTTTAATAGTCCTAAGATTTTTTTCAATGATCAATAATTTCGTATCTCAAGGAGATGCGCTGATATCATCAAAATTGAAAATACTCGCTTGTCTAAGGTACTTACGCTTTAAGTAAATCTCACGTTCCATTTAATTGTAATGTTAAACAATGCCTGGATACAAATTTTAATTAAAAATTTGGTGAAGCTGTTTTTTGAGAAATTGATTTATTAGTTCTTGGCCCTCACAATTTAATTAAATACAATTTATTTAAATTCAATTTAATTTTAGAGCAAGATAACTAATTCCGAAAACTAAGTTGAAGGAACTTTAAAAACCATAGAAACAAATTTTCAGCTTGATCGGTAAAAGTGGTTCGACTTTAGGCAAAGATACACACAAACAAAGAGAAGGCACCAAGGGGGAAAAAAAGTATTCATGCGTTCAACACCATGTTTATTAATGACTTAATCTATAAGATATGGACTGGATAGAGTAATCTAGTAGAAATGCAACTGCATTAGCGTGAAGAGAGAATAGGAACGCAACAGTGATACATCCCATATGGGAAACCACCTCTAGATCACCAGGTCGATATTCAAACCTCGACATCAACGTCCCCGCTGACTCATTATACAGGATGACGCAAAAACTTATGTGCAAACTTTAATGGAAAATATGAAACACTAAAACAAACCTATTTCTTTGATGAATGTATGTACGCAGACGTCAGCCTTAGGTGCTAGAGGGTGTTGTTTGTACATAAATGACTGGAAGAAAGTGTGAATAAATGGCAAGTTTTATTTAAATCAGTTTACATATGGTATCATGCATGTTTACATGGAATGTTTCAATTTTAAACAGTTGCCGATGTTGACTCTCAAATGTTGAGTGGTTCGTCACACTTCTGCTAAGAAACTGATTACTGTACAATCTTACAGGGATCTTCCATTTCCATTGGCAGCCACATACATGTCAGTCATCTCAAAATCCATTAAACACTCAATGTTAACACGTTTGAAGTCCGCGCTACGAATGACACCGGCGAAAAATTGCAATTTGATGCATCGCGTGGCAGCGCTCTCTAGCACCAAAGGACATACACTCAAGAACGAAAAAAAAAATTGTTTTAGTATTCTCTATCTTCTATTTAAATCTGTACAGAGTTTATAATGATACTGTATTGCAAGCCAGACACTCCTTATACCGCTTAACCGCCTTTTCCGTTAGAGATGCCATTCGTCACTGGTATGGAAACATCCATTTTCTGCCGGTCTCCAAAACAAACTAAGCTTGGTTTGGGAAGAGTTTAGAGGGGTGATAGTAAAACACTGTAAAAGTGTGCTTTTTTTTAAAAAAAAAGCAAGATCATCTGAATGTAAAAAGTTTTACTAATTAGCCCCTCGTGCGTGGCGAGGATTTAAAAGTTATTTTGTAGCGTATTTCCCCCGCGTCTACAACTTTTCTGAACGTCTAGGATTTTAAATGGAGTTTAATGTGACCTGATTATTTTACATTAAGATGTAAAGAGAAACATTCGCATTCTATAATAGTAAAAGGGTGCTTTTTATTTGAAGCATGTTTTTGAAAAAAAAATTGTACAAATAGTTTTTTAGGGGAATTTTAACTAACTAATTATGACCTTGAATGCAAACTAATTACTTTCACCCCACCACTCCATTCTTCTTGACATGTATCTACGGTAAATGTTAAACCCTAATAATGAAACTGCCCATTTCACGAATTGGGAAAATTTATGTCCACTTACTGGCTTTGTATAAAGTCAATTTCACAAACTGGGCCAAAATTGCTTAAACACTTGCACATTTCATGAACTGAAACTTACTGTACCATCTACTAGAAGTTTAACAAAATTGATTTTAAGATATTATATAAATTAATTGTCCATTCTTAAAATATTAAAATTTAAATTAACTTAAAGACCAAACCTGTTCTTGGCTTGTACATTTCACGGACCGAACAAAAACTCCTCCATTTAATGAGTTGCAGAACTATTGGAGCTGACCAGTTTATGAAATATCAAGTTCATGAACTGTGTTGCGTAAGTCATGAACTGGACTATTTTTTGAACCAGTTTGTGAAATGGTTAGGAGGAGAGGCCAATTCATGCAATGGGCAGAAATTTGCCCAATTAGTAAACTGGGCAGATTTACAAAAGTCGTGTAACATATATTTAAAACATGAAGCTATTACTTTTGAAAACATATACCAAAATGCTCCGAATGATTTAAAATTCTAAACTCATCAATGTATTGAGTTACCATGTTCACAAATTTTCAATAAGGAAATCGCAATCAAATTAATAATAAATTTGATTTAGTGAATATTTGTACGCTATTAAGAAGAGTGAGTTACAAATTTCGTAAAAATGGAATTAGGTTTTTTTTAAATATATAGGTCTATAGATTTGAACATTCATCACAAAACACCTTAAGTTTCACTGGGATTTAACGAAAAAACTGTGACTTGGATGAACAATAAAGGTCGTCTTGTGTGATTTTTCGCCTTGATACAGCTCTTAATACCTGAAATGGTAGCGTGGGCAAGTTTATAATGTAAGAGGCTCCCAAAAATCTAAAGCTGGGTTTGAGCCGTAGTGCTCTCAAACTGTTGAGCATTTTTGTATATTATTATTATTATTAATTGCGTATAACCCTAACGGGTAGTAAGACGCGGTGCTAATAATAATATTATTATTATTAGATGTTCTTATGACAGGTCCAATCCTACTGTCAGTGAACTTAGACAGCCAATGCGCTCTTCTATGCCTCCTTCGTGAGCTCCCAGAATTTTCTTCTTTCCTTCAAGTCGTCCATATTTGTATCCTCGCTTCTCTCTAAGCTCCCCTTTCACTCAATTGTCCCTTCTTTGACGTAGTGCAGAAGGCAGTCCCTCCTAAATATGTCCGATATAGTTTGCTTTTTATCGAAGAAACGCATCCAAAATGGTTCTCTTCTCACCCACACTTCTCAGCACTTCATTTGTCGCCTTGTCAGTCCACCTGATCTTCTCAAGTCTTCTCCAGCATCACGTTTCAAAACTATCCGAGTATTTCTTTTCAATCTTCCTAAGAGTCCAAGTTTCTGCTCCATACATCGCAATGCTCCAAATGTAGCATCACATCGTTTCTTGCTCTGTTCCAAACTCAACTTTCTACTCAGCAGTAACCTCTTCTTGTTGAAAGCTTCCTTGGCCGTGGTGATCTTCGTCCTAATTTCCTTGGTGCAGTAGGCATCCTTCGTCATGTATGTATGTGTATATATCCTTTTTATATATGTTGATTCAAAAGTTTATTTATAGGGAGTTTTATTGTTAGAGGAAGAGGTCAATGCAGATAATATTTCTGATAGTTTATTAACTGCTTCCATCTTTCTCATCAGTCAATTTTTTCTGAATTTCTGAGAAAATCTCTGAACCTAGATAGGAGGAAGACATGATACCGAGTATGAATATATTTGATTAATTTCAACTTCAACTTCAATATCAAGAAAATGACTACACACAATTATCCAAGTCTTAATATATGAGCCATAGACCGGCCTCTCAGTCTAGTTATCAGAACCTGAGCTACTTACCCAAAGATCCCTGGTTCTATTCCTTGTGATAACAAGATTTCGCTTCACACATTTATTATCACTATCCTCACAGAACGACTGAAAGTCAACTTACACGGAGAGCAAACTATAAACTGCATTTCTCACGATCAAAAATTTCACACGCTAGAAAATAACCCAATAAAATTCAGGTATAGGAGGTGTTGTATCATGGTGACAACAGGCATATTTACTATTAACCCAATAACATGGGTTTGTATCTATGAATAAAATATATTTTATTTCGAATAATTGTTAAACTTGTTTTATTAAAGGATCATAAATTTTTGCATCCTAAATAAACTTTTATTAATATATTTACTGTTAGTAACATTTAATGGCACGTCGAAACAAAAGTTTCAGTAACTTAAAAAAAGTAACATCCCCTAAAGTTTCTCTGAAGGAAAAGTATTTTGAGCCTAAGAACCTTAAATTTAACGTTAAAAATTAATAAAAAATTAAAGATTAATAAAAAAAAATCGAGAAATCTGAGAGATAACGAAGAGAATAATCAAACGAATCGATAAACAAAATGTTTGTCTAAAGGTTTTCTGCCAAAATCCCTTCCGTAGTGAACTACTACTTAGTAATTATCTCTTTAACACGATCAATCGAAGCTATCAGAAGGGATTAAGATAACTTAAACCCCTTTCATGTAACAAGTTCATGTAGTTACGAGAAGTAGAATTTTTATCAATTTTATGTAAGCATATATAAAAGATTATATACAATCTATCAATAAGTAATATAATTATTGTATTAGGTGACCTGGTGGTCTAGGGGTAAGGTGTCGGACTTCTGTGCTGGGGTTCAATCCTCGGTCCCGGCACTGATTTATCTGATTTCCAAAGCCTTCCTTCACCTCCGACAAGACGTGTATTAATCACAACTTGTGAATGTGAGGAATGCCAGGCCTTCACCGTGGTTCGGATAGCACGTTAAACTGTAGGTCCTCCATTTAATCTAACAATTACCCTACCATTACACATTAGCGCAAGTGCGCATAACCCGAACGGTTAGTAATACGCGGTGCTGATAGTAATAATAACTATTGTATTAATAAAATATGAAAAATAATACCTGTACATACAAATTGAGCCAGAGGCCTTTCGTTCGATTTAGATGTTACTGTACATCTGCTATTGTTTTTTTTAAATATATTTAAATGAATCACTGTGGGTGGAAGCGAATCCATGACAAATAAAAAATATGGATTAATATAATCATCCTTTTATCTCGTATTTAAATCAGGTTTTTCTGATGTTTTACAACATTCAAATGCTTTCTTCTACACTTAACTACTGATCAATATATGCTTTGTCGACTAAAAACTAGTAAAGCAAGGCGTAGGTATGTATTATATGGTTGATCTTGATTTGGAGTTAAATAGGTCTATGTTCGATCTTCGAGCCCACGAGTGGTTGTATTAGGAATATTTTTATATAATGTGTCATTATTTCTTTCTCTTCAAGCAAATTATAAAGCATTAATTTAAAATCTATGCAACTTTTCTTGTTCTTGGAGGTAATATAGTTCCTTACTGAAAACTAAGTAATGGTATTATAAAAACAAATATAAATATGTTTAAAAAAAAAGTAAAGCATTAATCTACTGTAAAATAAAACAGAAAACATTCACAAAGACTAAAATGAAAACTTTAATGCGCTTTTTTATTATTAATGTTATCATTGATTTTAATTATATTTTGTATATTAATATCTGTTCAGTACATTCGCGTTTAATTACTTTATTGTCTTAGCGTTGAGGAATATCCAAATTAGATAATATCTCTTGGCGTTTGCGTGACGGTAGGACCAAGGATCATTAGTTAAAAACTGTCTTCATTGCACGCGGCTGAGATTCGAACCTCGGCCTTACTTAGACGAGCTTAACGTTTGGTCCATTCATCCACCATTTAGTCCAGATGTCCACCAATACGGGTCACCTTATGATTATACTCTACAGCATATAATTACACAGCTTCAAATATTCTTTGCTTCATTATGTAGAGCCTGTTTTATTTAAGACTTTTTTTTAATCTTTTAATATTATATAGACTGTTTGTTAATTTAAATTATGATAAAAAATATATATATTTGTTTTAACTAATCAAATTGTATTATCTGCATTAATAAATTACCCGCCTCGGTGGCGTGGTTGGCTAACGCGATAGTCGTGTTAAGCTTGACTTCTGAGGGCGGGGAGATCGAAGTTCGAATCTAAGTCGGGTGAGCTGGGGTGGTTTTTCCTAAATGGTTTTCCACTCTCCCTCCACGCAAATGTGGGTTCACTTCCTCTAATTCAACCTTCCTAATTCCTAATCCATTAGCGTAATTAGTACTTAAAGCTTATAACCCGAACGGGTAGTAATACGCGGTGATATATATATATATACTTAATTTATTAATGTATATATATATACACACATTAATAAATTAAGTTTTTTTAATTGTCATCCAAAGGTATGTGAAAGAAGATTTTTTATTTTCTTATAAAGTATTAAAAGCTTATTCTGAGTAAAATTTGTTTTCTAGAAAAAAAAAGATGATCTTATCTTATTTTCAATGAAACTAAAGAAACTCTTATTAAAGTTAAAAAAAAGCTGACATGTTCTTTATTCTTACTTTAAGATTTAAATTGACTTATTACACTCAAGACTTGTTTCTTACTACATCTGTAGTAGTACAAAAGTTGTAAAGAAAGTACCAAGAGCTACGACGGAAGTGTATAAATCAATTTCGAGTTTAAAATTAGTTTCGTGTTCCCGTGAAAAAAAAAGAAAGAAAGAAAAGGCGTTGATTTAACGAAATACCGCGTTCATCCAAGCTTACAATGGTCTTATCTTCTGTAACGTTGAAAATTGATAGCTTTCTAATAGGGATTATATTTCTAGATCACTCTATTATGAATAGTAAGAAATAGATAATAGAATTCGCTTCGTTTGGAGAGATTCTCTTCCTTCGCATACGTCTTTGGATCTTTCTTCAAACGAAGGTCGCCGCCATAGTTATTAATGGCTTTAATCTCAAGGAAAGAGATTAGGAAGCTTGTTTGGAGGAAGATCGCATGGGCGTAGGACGTTTGTTGAAATACCCCGGAAAAGCGGCCCCTTTGGACCAAAACATTTAGTGCAGCCATATTGTGGTGTGAATGTAGGGTACTCAAGGAACAGTTAGTGTTTTTGCAGTTTTTATGGCAAAACATTTTTTTGGTCAAAATAAATCAAATAACTTTCTAGTAAAAACTTTTTTTTTCACATGGTGACCTTAACATTTTTTTAAATATCTGTCAAAGGTGTCCCGGAATTTAATGGCAACATTTTCTTTTCATTTAAAAAGTTTTGTTATCTATGCTCATGACAGATATTCAAAAACTGTTACCACTATGTGAATAAAAAATAAACTTATATTTTTTATTGGAGCAATATTTTATTATTTTGGTTAAAAAGGCTTTGTTAAAAAAAACTGCGAAACCACTGGTCTTAACTCGTGTCCATTACAATCTCACCTTAATTGTGGTCATTATCGGCAGAACCAGAAATAATTTTAAAAATCACCAGTTTATCTTTATACTTATCATGTTTTTTCTAACAAAAAAAATTGGCCACACACAACCTTTTCTGAACCAATCCAATCCAAATTTGAGAACTTTTTTTCCTCCTCTCACTGCCTTAGGGAAAAGAAATTCGCCAGCACAGAAAACTGTTTCTAAAGTTCTTCAACGCACAACCCTTCTTCCCCATTTCCGCCCCCCCCCCCTTGTATTTGATTACTTCTAGAGGGAATCACAGCGTTGCTTTAATCGGTTCTCAAAGTTTCCTCTGATATCATTGGTCAGCCTTTGACTTCCCCTCGAGAATACCTATACAACTGTTTCGATATTTTACTCGTATTGGATACCCGACTTTTACAACTTCAAACGCCTGATGCTACAAGTTTTTTTTAATTATAAATAAAATAATTAGTTAAATGAGTTAGATATATCTACCTCCCCCTCCTAATATCTCTTTCGTATCGGATACCAAACCTACCCGGTTCGTTGGCCGCATGATCTAGGCCGTCACTCTCGCAGTAGAATACACTGCCGAGGACAGGGAGATTGAAGTTCGAATATCGGTTGGATGTACTAGGGGTGATTTTTTTCCAAAATGATTTTACACTTTACCTTCAAGCAAATGTGAGTACAATGCCTCTAAATAAAACCTTCTTCGTCCCTAAAGTCATTAGCGTGATTATAACTTAAGCGTATAACCTGGACAGGTATCAAGACGCTGTGCTTTAAAAAAAAGTTACTAAGCATAAGTTGGTGGGCACATGGAAATATCGGGTCCATTTAGTTTAGATTGCCAATGACTGGTAGGTCGGGGTCTTGATCAAGGTTGAATTACTAAGGGCGTTTTATTTCTAAATGTTTCCCTGCTCTTTCTTTCTTTCTCTCTCTCTCTCTCTCTCTCTCTCTCTCTCTCCACGCAAATGAATGTTTCCTATCGATTTTGGTATCTATAATCTCTTATCTTATTAGTGTAATTGATATGCGTACACCTCGAACGTGCGTGAAGATTTGGAGTGGACAATAAGATAAAATACTATTCGTGGTTGACCTCGGTGGTCTTAGGATAATGTTCTCGCCTCAGCACCCAAGACTCGTAGGTTCAAACCCAGCCAAGGTCGACGGATTTTCCTTGAGCGATAAGAATCCGTAGCACAACTTCCTTTGGAGGGGAAATAAAGCCGTTGGTACCATGTCGATTGTGGAATGTAAAATAACCCTGGGAGGTATATAAAAATAACTTTCCTGGTAAAATTGGTTGGCCCTTTAGCTCTCGCGCATAGAAATTGTCATGTGAGGATATAAGTAGACGGTTCAGAAAGTGCACGTTAAATACTTCCAATAAATAAAATTATATACAATATTATTCCTCAATTTAAAAAAAAAATGACACCTTTACATAGGAATCTAACCCAGGACCAAGTGTAATTTTTCAGAATTAATGAATAATATATTTTATATGGCTGTATCAGTAACTAAAGATCATTTCGATCTCCCAAGCCTCGCTAGTCATTTACAGTTGCTTTATTCATAAATTCATTAGCTCGGAAAATATTGTCAAATTTTATAGTTTTCGTTTTAATAACACATTCAATACCAAGTTTACTGACAAATTAATCCAAGGGAGTAAGATTTAGGATAGCTACGCAGAGAAAATGCGTCAGCATTAGAGTAAATAAGGCATAGGACATTCACCTCCAGTACACCTGCCTAGGATTCGAACTTTGACCTCCCACGTGGCTGATAATACAATCTACTGCAAGCCATCTTGACTCTTTGAACCGCATAACCTGTGATTGTGGTACACATTTTCGTTAATCTAATGTTTCTTCAGGATATGCAATGTCGTAAGACTATACCTGTCTTATTAATTACTAGCAATCCCGCAAGGCGTTGCCCGTAACCCACTGTGGTACAAGAATTATATAACCCACCCCCCTTTCGCCCCTCACCCCGTGGTGGCCGTACCTCTGAGACTTATTCTAAACCAGATACAAAAAAATGTTCTTTTTTTTAAAAAAAAGCCCAGTTAAAAAGCTAATAATTTTTTTTATAATCCGGCTTCGAGGTGCATTCGAACCCCCTTCCGTCCACCTATGTTATACATTTCAGAGCTCTGTGTACCGTAGATTTGGCTGGGCATCAAACACAAACACACACACAGACAAATACTTCCTTTTATTATCATAGAAGATAGGCATTACCTAAGAGAAGCGTTAATCCATAAGCCACGTAACGCTTTTGAGAGGGGGGTTAGGATGATTTCTCATGTCATGGAGTTACATGGGAGAAGGCTTACGTAACAGAGATCTTAAATTTGAACTTAATGTTTGATAAAATAATATTATTGTTTGATGTCCATGTTTTCACCGTTAATAAACTATAACTATTAAAGATAACCTACTTGCCTCTGTGGTGTAGTTAGCTAAAGCTCTAGTTTCGTTTTGAGCTAGACTGCCGAGAATGGGGAGCTCGAGGTTCTAATCTCGGTCGGGTGAACTGGAGGTTTTTTTTTCCTAAATGGTTTTCCACGCAAATGCTGGTTCACTTCCTCTATATTCAACCTTTCCAATTATTAAACCATTAGAGTAATTAGTACTTAAGCGTCTAACCCTAATGGGTAGTAAGACGCGGTGCTAAGTAAAATTAAAGATAACTTTCTATTCTGAGTGTTATTAAATCTAAGTCCCTCTTTTAGTGTTACAAATACTTTCTTATTAAATAATTACATTCACTCTTGATGTGAAAAGTTACGTAACACAAGTGGGCTTAATTTTGACTTTGTGTTACATGGTGGTCGGGGGTAGGGGAAGAGTAAAAAATATAATAAAAGAGTTACGTGGGCTATGGATTACCTTTAGTTATCGTGAAATGTGTGCATATATTTAAAAAAACAAGCGGATGGATGAATAAACATTATTTATTTCATAAACTATCTATTCAATATTTAAAGGATTAATGTGCTAGGTATTAATTTTAATATATTTTAAAAGTAAGCTTTGCTAAAATTGTAATAAGTGAAGTTTACCAATATATCCTCAAGGCTGTAAAGTGTATCCTCACCAACTCCAGTGATCACACGGACAAAGGCGACAGTCTCGTATTTTTGTTCAATCAGTGACGGGGGATGTCTGTTTCCGAATCGTGTTTTGGTTCAATAAGGGGTGTCCCTAAATGGTTTATATCTCTCCCTCCACGAACACACGGGTACATTTCATCCGCAACCATACCTTCCTCCCTATCCCGTTAGGAGTTAATATATGTTGATATCCAGGATGGATAGTAAAACGTGGTGGGCGTAGTGAAAACTATTTTCTTTCGTCCCTAAGCTAGTTCCTATTCTTTTCCAAAATCTTACCCCGCTCATACGAGTTCAACGTTTTTTAATTCATGTCAATTCACAAGCATTTGCCATATTGGTTTCGGTGGACCTGTTTTATAGTCTGATGCTACCCCTCCGTTATTTTCTCGGGACAAGAGAGTGAATTATACGAGCGATAGCGAAAGTGTCTACCAATTTTCCTGGAAAGGTATTTTAAAATACTTTCCGGGGCTCATTTACATGCCAAAATCGACATGGGATCAACTATTCTATTTCCCCTTCGAAGGAAGTTCTACGAATTTTTGTCACTCAATAAAAAATACGTCGACTTCTTCTTGGCTTGAACCCCCGAACATCGGGTCCTGAGGCTAACATTTTACCCTAAGACCACCTAGGTCGACCATACCTATGCGCATTAATGAGGTACCGTAAAAAAAAACTTCACGCCATCGCACTTAACGACCACCCTCTGGCTGTAGTGATATTTATTGGTTTTACAAGGGATTAGTGTAAAAGGGGGAGAGAGTTGGCTGGCTATTAGCACATTACAGAGTAACCACAGGCGACAACTAAATCACTTGAAAGCATTCAACCTCATTAGGTTTACTTGGGAGATTCGCACCACCTCGCCGCGTGGCTGTGTTTATTATCCTATACACTTAAAATGTGAGCTTTACTAAATGGGGCAGGTCTATATATACATATACATATATATATATACATACCTGCCCCCTTTAGTAAAGCTCACATTATATATATATATGTGTGTGTGTGTGTGTGTGTGTATTATGTTAGCTGTCACCAGGAGAAATAAAATTAGGAATGAAGTTATCCGGTAAAGAAAGGGGGTACATGGGAGTATATAAGATAATAGAGGAAGCAATAATAAGATGATATGGGCATGTAATGAGGATGGAAAATAGAGGATCTCAAAGAAAATTATGAAGTATGCAGGGAAAAGACAGCAAGAGAGGCCAAGAAAGAAATGAGGAGCAGATTACAGAAATTGCCCAAGCTTGAGGATAAGAATGGTGGAAGGATAGAGAAAGATGGAGGCATTTTACTCAAGTGCCCCAGCCACAGGCCGGAAAAAGTCGATGATGTGTTTATTTCTATGTATATAAACAAATATATGTGTACATTTTAATTATATATTTTGTAAATGTTATCGTCCTGTAACGCCCAAATGGGGATGGATAAATCATGATACGAAACGTGCGTTTGGTTTTTACAGGGTGTTTTATTTAAGTGAAGGATGGAAGTTACAAATGATGGGATGGGCGTTAGGCTACAGATAAGAACACGCAGGGAGGTGTAGTGAGTTTCCTACTAGAGTCTAGACCTACTGGTCTCCTACTCACCAATAGTTGAACCAGGTCACTCAACCCAAGGGAAGGGACAGGGAGATGTAGCGAGCTATGGGTGTACAACTAGAGTCTAGACCTGCTGGTCTCCTATTCACCAATAGTTGAACCAGGTCACTCAACCCAAGGGAAGGGACAGGGAGATGTAGAGAGCTATGGGTGTACTACTAGAGTCTAGACCTGCTGGTCTCCTATTCACTAATAGTTGAACCAGGTCACTTAACCCAAAGTAAGGGACAGGGAGATGTAGAGAGCTATGGGTGTACTACTAGAGTCTAGACCTACTGGTCTCCTATTCACCAATAGTTGAACCAGGTCACTCAACCCAAGGGAAGGGACAGGTACATGTAGCGAGATATGGATGTACTATTAGACCTACTGGTCTCCTATTCACCAATAGTTGAACCAGGTCACTCAACCCAAGGGAAGGGACAGGTAGATGTAGCGAGTTATGGGTGTACTGCTAGAGTCTAGACCTACTGGTCTCCTATTCACCAATAGTTGAACCAGGTCACTCAACCCAAGGGAAGGGACAGGTACATGTAGCGAGATATGGATGTACTATTAGACCTACTGGTCTCCTATTCACCAATAGTTGAACCAGGTCACTCAACCCAAGGGAAGGGACAGGTAGATGTAGCGAGTTATGGGTGTACTGCTAGAGTCTAGACCTACTGGTCTCCTTATTCACCAATAGTTGAACCAGGTCACTCAACCCAAGGGAAGGGACAGGTACATGTAGCGAGATATGGATGTACTATTAGACCTACTGGTCTCCTATTCACCAATAGTTGAACCAGGTCACTCAACCCAAGGGAAGGGACAGGTAGATGTAGCGAGTTATGGGTGTACTGCTAGAGTCTAGACCTACTGGTCTCCTATTCACCAATAGTTGAACCAGGTCACTCAACCCAAAGTAAGGGACAGGGAGATGTAGCGAGTTATGGATGTACTATTAGACCTTCTGGTCTCCTATTCACCAGTAGGTCAACCTGGACACTCAATCCAACTGAATCACCAATTGGCCTATGGAACACACATCAATGTTGATTTCGAAAGAGTGGTCTCTTAAGCAGTCCTCGAGGTGGGGTCTGATTGGTCTCGAACCATGAACTCTTACGTTATGAAACCAATTAACTCACTTGGCAGCTGCCAGTGGACTCCCTCTGCTTCCTCGCAACTTCTTGGCCTGGGATCCCCTCCAGTTATCCTCTCGATCACCTGAACCAATCAGGGATCCAAACCATCAACCAGGAGGGTTTGTAGTGCTGCTAAATTAGCGATTATCAGTTTAATTGAGCGCTCAGCGCCTTCCCCAGTTCACCGCTGAATCATGCTGGGTTGTTAATGATATATTTAATCCGCGCCTCACTCAGTAGATTGCTGAACTACCCGTTTTATATTACTAAAACTAGCTTTGCTCATTGTAGGCTACGCCCCCAAACCCCGGTTAGTGCAAACTAATATAATTCCAACGTTGTTTTGAAAGTTGATTTATTTTTACAATTTTATGATTCTAGCTGTCCCATAAGTGTGTCAGAAAATTAAAAAAGTGTGGAAAATCTGCAAAATTGACCTGAAATCAAAAAAATCTAGATTTGGAGCAATCCGTTTTTTGATGGGTTTTACCATTTAGCCACTAGAGACCTCCAAAGAAAGGACCTCGCCAGCTTTAAAGTAGCTCCGCAATTTTGATTATTTTTTGTGGCGGTTAGAATTTTTTGGAATCTTCCAGTCGGCTACAGGCTAAAAGCTATAAGTTTGCCAAATTTAAAGTTTATAGCTCATCTGTAAATAGGTAAACATTAATGTCAGTGAGTGGGTGAGTAATCCATGTGACTTTATAATATAGTGAAGTGGATAGTATATATGACAAACTTTGAGTTACTAAAATAGTAGATATGACAAACATTGAGAGCACTATTCTACAAAACTAAGTTGAGACCCTTACAATTTATATAAATAGTTAGTATCCAAGCATATCCTTGTCAGGAAGCTTGTGCCCATTTGAAATAATAAAATAGTCTAGTTATTAATTCAAGATAACTATAAAATAATTAAATGAAACAATAGACTTAAATGAAGATATATGTAATAAATGAGTATACTGGTTACCAGGACCGACCTCGTGGTGTAGTGGTCAGTGCACTTGGTTACGAGCTTATGGATCCCTGGTTCGATTCCCGGCTTGTACCTTGGGTATTTTTCCCTTAATGGGAATAATCCCAACGGTCACCAGGGTTTGGTTAGTTAGGTTAAGACTCACCCCGGCTCGACAAGATCATAATAATTATCATCACATCATCTCATTGTGGGTATGACATGTATACAATCTATAGGTGTACCCTTGGTAACGTTCTGTGCTACCATAGAGGCTAATACACTACATATAAGGGGTTAGAACTTGGACTTCAAAGTCTCTCCCGGTCAAATGTGCTATACTATAATAAAAAAATAGTGTCCCAAAGAACAACATGATTTACAAAGTTATTACACCAGAAGTTGTTTAGTTTCATTATTACATCGCTCCTGTATAGGCGATAGCTTATCCTTCGATATTTAGGTATATAATAGCACTATGGATCCCTTAAAGATAATCTTTTTTTTTATATATATATATATATATATTTAGGTTTTCACATCTGCCTCCAAAAAATTAATACTGAGTATTATTTCATTTTTCAATTATTATTTTTTTCCACGCTGGAAGGTAAATTTTCTGATGTTTTTGAAAGATTTAATCTACTTCCCCTCCCTCCAACCCATTTTATTTTCCACATTCCATTTTGAAATTTCAAGACTTATTTGTTTATCTGATATGGCTCATCCACGCGCCTGCTTAATTTCAATTTTCAACAGCTCCGATAAATGGTTAATAATTTTAGTTTAATAAATTTCCGGCCCGGGCCTTTTTTGGTACACCCTTTTGAATTTTAAATTCAATCTCTTCTGGTTAATTAGGTTTGACACTTTATATTTAATAAGATATATTTTTTACAATGCTTAGCAAATGCTTTTTACCTTTTAGTTTTGGGAAAAATATACGTTCGCTTTGGAAACGGTATTGGTTATTAATGACTTAGGTTATTGGTTTAAATCTCAGCTGGGTGTGATAAAATGTTTCTCACGTAATGATTTCTTACCATCTATCCAAACGAATTTCGGTACACTTTAGCTAGATATTATTATTATTAGCATCACGTCTTACTACCCGTTCGGGTTATACACACTTACGCTAATGTGTAATGGTAGGGTGATTGGGAGATTGAAATGGAGGACCTACAGTTTAACGTGGAATCCGAACCACGGTGGAGGCCTGGTATTCCACACATTCACAAGTTATGATTAATACATGTATTGTCAGAGGAGAAGGAAGGGTTTGGTCATCAGATAAATCTGTGCCGGGACCGAGGATTGAACCACTGACCCTCAATACAGAAGTCTGGCACCTTACCCTTAGACCACCAGATCGCCTTTTTAGCTATATAAAAACTTATTCATACCTAACCCATAAATCGGATTAATACAAATGTTTGGATATAATAGCTAAAAAGTAAGAATCCAACAGCTTAACTCAGTCTGTACTTTGTCCGAATACTGAGATAAAGTCCCGGGTTCGATTCCCGGCATGTCCGAAAATTTATCATTGTTGAAATGTGGGCTTACCCTTTCCTAAGGATAAATTAACGGCCGGGGACTGGATGTTGTGCCTGTCCTAGTCTTAAGTTAGATTATAAAGCATATGAAGCTACGACAGGCTTAGCTAGTCGGCAGTGGAGATTATATAGCTTGAATAAAAAAGTTACCCAAGCTATAGGCTGGAAAAATCAGTGAATGTAAGTTAGTTAGAAAGTAAGATTCAAAACACAAGAAAAATGCATTAATCAAGAACATTTTCCTTATTTAACAAATATAATATTAATATCCATTTGTTTACACAAAAAAGGGCATGCATCTACATCCATTTGACTACTTCAACAAGACACAAAACCGACTAATTTCAAAAGGCGTTTATTGACACACATTTTACTACAACAGGCCTGTGCCTACTACACCTGTTTGACTACTTCAACGGATTCATATTGACAGTCATATTATATAGATACCTATTTGAATACTTCAACAAGCGTATATTGACACCAGATTGACTCCTTCAGCAGGTATATATTTACACTCATTTAACTACTTGAAAAGGCCTTTATTGACACCTATTTTACCACAACAGGCCTGTATCTACTTACACAACCTGTATCAACACCCATTTGACTAGTTAAACAATCATGTGTTGATACCCATCTGACTACTTCAGCAGGTTTGTATCGAGACTCATACGTGTACATCAACAGGCCTGTTTTATTCCCATTTGATTAATTAATAAGACATGTACAGATCTCATTTTTAACGTCCGAGGTACTCGATGATATCCTCTTTGATAACACGACTCCGGCGCGACCAGACCTGTAACTGGCACGACAGCGTGACGGCGGTAGAAGAGGAATAATCTCCCTCTCTCTCTCCTCTAAGCAGTCGCGGTGATGTTTCTGGCTCCGTGAACGGTTAATTTATTAATGACGTCAAGAATCTCGGGAACACTTCCAACTTCTCCCTTAAGGCTGGGAACCTCAGCTCCGAGAAATACTCACCCTTCCCTTCCATTCCCAAACCACCCCAAACTCGCGCACACAGAGAAAGAACGTGCTCCGGTCACCCCCTCTTTTTTTCAGCCCATTAGAGCTGGATAAGAAAACTTCCGTAAAAGCTTGAAGGAATGAAGGGGTAAGTTGGTGGAGAGGGTAAGAAAGGGGTGAGAAAAAAAAGGGGGAGAGAAGGATTGGTGGTAGAAGGATTGCCATGTTGGATCTGGAAGAAGAAGAGAGCCTTAGCTAGGATGCGCAATGAAGTATGAAGTTGTCTTCTGCAAGGTCCCGCAATAGTTTCCCAAAGAAATATATGTTTCTCCTTCGCGTGAAAAAAAAATAAAGTAAGGGGTGGTTCCGGTGGGTCTAGAACTCGGGGGTGAGGGGTGGATGTCGCTCGAAAGAACACGCAGACACATTCACGCGCAAATGGACGCATTGAGACCATCAACTTGGTTTTCGGTGCCATCGGTATCCGCGAGATTCCCGAAAGTTAATCTTGTGATGTTCGAGGTTCACGGAGAAGAACAATTCACTTTCTCAAGTGGAAGGCAAAATCACTCATTTGGAACATTAGTTTGATAGTAAGGATACTTTCTAAATGGCACGGTGGCTTTCAAATAAACGGTGTTTATGTTGCAAGTTTACCTGCGATCCAACAATCTGTAAAGAAGGAAATTGATGATGTAAATAAGTATATCTCTTAGGTGGATTTATTTTGCCAAAAATTATAAGGGTGAGTGAGCTCCACTTTTTTTTAACGCAAAGTGAAGCCAAATCAAGCTTATGAAATATTATTTTTGCTGGTGTTTACAAAAATTGGTGACCTGACGCATCAATGAGTTTTATTAATCGTAAATATATGCTTATGACAGTAAATTTTATAAACCAACCAAAGCAGATTTTGACGTGATTTCATGGACTTACATGAGCCTTTATTTTCTGCCACGGATTTGTACTATGCTTAGCAAGATAAGAGATATTTGTTTCTTCTTTTTTTATGAAAACCTGAAAGGGGTACGTTGGTTAGGCCATGTCTCCTAAAGGGGTACGCGACTTTTTTACGAAAGCTTAGGAACTATTGCTCTATACAAAATCGAATATATATATATATATATATATATACTTTCAGAAGGTTATTTAAATCTACAAGTATTAATATAATTTATAATATTTAGAACCGCGTCTTACTACCCGTTTGGGTTATACGCTTTAAGTACTAGTTACTCTAATGGATTAGGAATTGGGAAGGTTGAGTTAGAGGAAGTGAACCCGCATTTGCGTTGAGGGAGAGTGGAAAACCATTTAGGAAAAACCACCCTCAGTTCACCCGACCGAGATTCGAACCTCGATCTCACCGTCCTCAGCAGTCGAGCAAAAATCTACAAGTAAAAAATTATACAGGTTGTAGAGGTTGACAAGACAATTGCTTACATGTAATAAGCTTTTGGTCACCCACTTCGATGGCCGCATGGTCTAAGGTGCTACTCTCGCAATATACTAAATTACTGATGAATGATGATGCTGTGGTGTACTAGGGGTGATTTTTCCTAGATAGTTTCTAACTCTTTATAAACGTAAATTTGGGTACACTTACTTTAAATATAACCTTACTCATCCCTAACCCATCAGCGTCATTAGTACATTAGCGTAAACCTGAATGGATAGTAAGATGCGGTGCTAAACATTAACTTGCGGTCGGTGATGTAAATGGCGGCGTTATGAGACGTCAATGCTGTAAGGATTGAATGTACCCACGGGGTCGGAAACCAACCTCTCCTCAGCAGATAAAGGGAGTGTGTGGGCACAGTGGCGGCTCGTGTATAGGCACTGCGTAACTGCAGCACCCCCTATTTCCACTTGATATTATCGATAACCTCTAATATGAGTAATTTTTTCTTTAATTCTTTCTTTATTTTTGTAGTACAATATATATTACTTAAGATTAATGTCAGTACTTGAGTAGCCATCCCCCGGTTTATGAAAAAGATACACAAATCTTTGTATGGAACTGTGCACTTCACAGTTCCATCGACGTGATGTTTACTTTTGTGCACATGCGCACATAAGAGGGGGGTGGATAGGAAGGTGGGACTGCCAGGTAGCGAGAGCACTGTTTCTCTCGCAGTGCCAGCTCTGGCGTGATGGTGGAAGGATATTTTTTTACTCATGGTGATGCTTAAAAACCTTGTATCATATTCTTTAATGTGATAAAGTGTAAAAGAGTGAAGTTAGATTATTATTCTGCTTCCAGCTATTCATTTTTTTTCGGTTCTTTTATATAACAGAAGGACTGAATGCGCTTGCAGTACTTTCAATTGAGAAAAATTTCCTCAATTGTCATCCAGAGATCAAGGAGAAAATTATAGATCTTTTTGCGCAAATTAAAACAAAAAGAATGGATTTTATCTTTAAATGAATATATCAATCTTGAACTGTAACATTTTAAGTTAAAGTAAGTAAAACATGTTGTTTTTTTGTTAAGATTTTATCAAGTTCCTGAATAAATTTTCTTTTTTTACATGTTTTTTTTTTCTCTTACACAATTTTAAAACAAAGGTTAAACATTTTCTCGAGCAGCACGCCCACTAAGTTTAGCTACTAGCCGTCACTGATGGGGCAAATTATAATTAGAAACGAACAATAAATTGTCTGACAACAGGTAACTATAAGGAATTTCTGATTCTTTCAAAGATATTTCTGTTGACTCTGATAATCCTCCGTGTTGACATCCGACAGTGCGATGCCTCTCTTGTCATCGTGTGTATCGTGAGAGGGAGTGTTGTTTTACATGGCAAGCTGCATTTGTTGCCTAGCCCTCGGGTGCGTTCACTGACAGCTTTGACGTCGCGTAGCGCCAACATTTGGCTTAACTCGAGGGTCTCCAAACTTTTTGCCATGCGGGCCACATAATATATTTTACACGTTTTTGCGGGCCAAAGTAACGTTCACCTGTTCTTAAGGTAGCATTAGTCTTACCCTGAATGCCTTGACATGCGCAAATGGATCATAAATCAAATTTGTTTTAACATTCAAATTTAGATTCAAGTCATAATATGGCCAGTCGCGTCTATAAAAGAAAATTCCACTTTCCAAGACCAGTCAGTGTTTGATAAAAGTGATTGACGTTGATTCTTCTCTGTGAGAAATGAATCGATTCATATGTAATACATTATATTTATGATAATTAGTCAATATAATTACGTTTAAAAAAATAAGGTAACATCTTTCGGAACTTTCCTTTGATAACCCTAATAATCGTTACAGTCAACCCGTTCTGTTGTCGGTATAAGGAATGGCGCCTGAGACTGAAAATGAGGGTTTGCAATTCCGACAGCACTCTGGCTTGATGTCATGGGGAGGAAGCACGCGTGTGGACAGAAACTGAACTTGTCAAATAAACTGTATGGTTAATAAATAATGAAGAGAAGCAATTAATTAGTTTTTCGATAAAATCTTTGAATGGGCCGAATAAAATCTTGGAACGGGTCGGATGTGGCCCGCGGGCGGTAGTTTGGAGACCCTAGTTTAACTGAACACAAGTTCAATGTATAGAAACACTTGTTTAACCACACCATATGACCTGTATATTTGTTACCTAGAAATTGTAATGACCTTGTATCGATATAGTCTACTTTACTTGTAATCATCCTATAAGTGTAAATATACCCAGATAATCAGGACAGAAGCGCTTCAGTCATTGTGTGGTCTAACGCGCTACTCTCGTGTTAGAGTATACTGCAGAAGACAGGGAGATTGGGATTCAATCCTAGTCGCGTGCACTGAGGGTGGATTTCCTAAATGATTTTCTACTTTCTATCCTCGCAAATGTGGGTGCGCTTCCTCTAAATTAAACCTTATGCCGAGTATATTGGTGTAATTAGTACATAGGCTTCAGTGTTTTTGAAAATTTCATAGAACATGTTTTTAGCTAAAATAAAATAAATATTGCTTGACAGACTTTTTGATCCGAAGATCTACTCCATATAACGAAAATCCTTTGATATTTACTGTACTACGGAGCCATATACTTATATTGTTAGTTCTAGTGGTAAAAAATTAATAACCCATTTTATCTTTTAATAGTAAAATCATATTGCTTATAAAAAGTAGTTCTTTCACACATTGAAACTGAGTTTTTCCATTAAAACACACAATTGCACCGAATAAAAGTATTTTCTCATTAAAAACTTGATTTTGAAGTTGATTTAAGATGTAGGATAGTTTGTTTAGTGAGAATTCATAATTACTCCTCATAAATAAAGACAGGATTGTAAATGGTCATTAGTCAGACAATTTTGATATTTCGATGTTCTAATGTTGATTTGTGAAAATATGCAAACCTTCATTTAACAGTTTCTTTTCCTCGATCTTTTTTTAATTGATCGGCCAAACTAGCAGCCATGGTCGACCTTTAGATCGCAATATACTGTTTGACCACCTCAGCCTTAGATGGTTATTCAACAACTGTTAATATTACAAAAGAAAATTAAATTCCCTGTGTCTATTGGAGGAATATTTTATTTATTTTGGCCAGAAAAAGGTTTTGCTATAAAAACTGCTAAAACGCTGACCTTTTCTAATGTTCCTACATACTCAATTTAATTAAGGCTGTTTGATCACCCTGAGGTGGTACGGAATCTACAGGCAAAATAAATATTTTAGACACATAAAAATAATTTTGAAATGGGCTTATACTGTATTATAAACAAATATTCAAACAAACTTGTTTTTCCCCCTTTATAAGTGTCTCCGAAGATGATTGATAAAATTGCCTTGATCTAATTTTGTATAAGATTGGAGGGTACAAAGTTTGTCAACTTCAACTTCGCCTCGCAAGCAAAATAAAATTGCTTCGACAGCTACTAATATTTGTGGGTGACCTGGTGGTCTGTGGATAAGGTGTCGGATTTCTGTGCTGGCGTCCGGGGTTCAAAGCTCGGTTCCGGCACAGAATTATCTGATTGCCAAATCCTTACTTCACCTCTGAAAAGACGTGTATTAATCACAACTTGTGAATGTGTGAAATGCCAGGCTTCCATCGTGGTTCGGATCCCACGTTAAACTGTAGGTCCTCCATTTCATCTCACAATCACCCTACTATTGCACATTAGCGTAATAGCGTGTAACCCGAACGGTTAGTAAGGCGCGGTGCTAATAATAATACTAAGCTTTGCCAGTAAAAATATTTGACAGCTAAAATACACTCATCTGTTTAATTTGTGTCGTTGTATGCTGTTTTATACATTAAAAATGAACTTCCACATGAAATATTATTATTAGCACCGTGTCTTACAACCCGGTTGGGTTATACGCATTTACGTTAGTGTAATAGTTGCATGATTAGGAGATGAAATGGAGGGCCTACAGTTTAACGTGGGATCCGAACCACGGTGGAGGCCTGGCATTACACACATTCACAAGTTTTGATAAATGCACATCTTGTCATAGGTGAACCACATGAAATAGTTTTTAAATTTAATTATATGCTTTAAGAGCAGGATGAAATCTGTTAAATATGTTTGAAATAAAACATTTTGTATATAATATTTAGTTTATAAAATTATATAATTATTCACAATATACTATTTTTCAGCATACTCCTTTTTTTTATACATAAACTTTGATTTGGTTAATGTAATTAAATATTTGATTCGGCTTCCCCTCAAATCGATAAAATAGATCTTACATCCTCCTATTATTAAGAACAAAATTTATTTTATTTTTATTTTCTGAAATTTTATTTTCTAACTCTCTTATTTAAAAAAATTAAACTATGTAGGTGGTTGTTTTTTACTGATTTAAAAGCAAATGTGCCAAACTCTTTTTAAGCTTTTTATTTAAATAGACTTAAAATCAAAATGCAAAATCTTCCATTAGGGAGCTGGATACATCCCTGACGGGGGTAGTGGGGGTAAGAGAGACTTATCCCACAAGTATGTTAGGGGTTGGGGGGGTAACAGCGGTGAGGGGGGGTTCACCGTACCCTACAGTCCGGGTCGTTTTTTTTCAGGGGGGGAAATGGGAGGTGAGGGAGTATGAAACTGAACTCTTGGAGAATAGATGGAAGAGAAAAGGTCAGAGTAACCACTCCACCCAAAACAAAACAACCGAACCCCCTCCAACCCAACAAGTCCCAGGAAGGGTTAGAAGAATGGGTGGGGGGTAGCAGACATGTTACGAGTGTGTGCATGAATCAGCCAAGCCTGACTCAACTCGACTGGGACCTCCCGACTACTACCCCCTCCCTTACCCACTTTGCCAACCACCCGACTACTACCGCCCTTCCATTCTGTCCGCTAGCTGCAGCCACCAGAGAAGGTGTTAATGAATTTTAATGAAATTCCACAACATAGTTAGGCAACCCACACGTCAACTCTCAGGAGAACTTACAACTAACTCCCTCTCTCCCTCCAACCCTCTTCCGTTTCTCTCTTTTTTCCCTCCACCCATCCCTTCCCCAGACCAACCCTCCATATTCCTCATCCAAACAGATGTATCCAGTAAAATTTAATGTTTTGCATCATCACTGGGTTCATTACTTAAATTTCCCGGGAGATAGTTTTAGTTTTATGAATGGAAGATTTGCAAGTCGATGCTAGGAACAGTTTAGAATCCGTGAGTTAAAGGGAAAAGAGTAAAAGAAAAAAAAAGTAGTCGATGCTACGTACTTGAGAATATGCAGCCAGAGAAGTCTACCGAGGTTTTTTTTCAGCACTGCGTCTTACTACCCGTTATACGTTTATTTACTAATTAAGTTAATGATTTTATGGATTAAGAAGGTTATATTTATAGGTAGTGTAGCTGCGTTTGCGCGAAGGGAGAATGGAAAGCCACTTTGAAAAAAAACCCACTCTCAGTACACTCGACCGGGATTTGAACGTTGATCTCCTAGTAATCGGCAGTCTAGTCTACTGCAAGAGTAGCTTCCTAAGCCATGTGGCCACAGAAGAAGCTAATACTTGAGTTGATGTTTTTTCATTTAAAATGGTGAGTGCTCAATGCGTTTATCTACTTTTTTTAAAAAAAAATTAGTATGTTTAACACTAAGGTCATAGCAAATTTAATTCCTGATGTATAAAAGTGTTTTTAGATGGTTAAGAAGAAACGAACCCATATTAGCTTGGATAAAGTATAGGGAAAACCAGAACGATACATCACACGAGGAAAAACCCAAACCCATGAGCGTGGCGCTGATATTCGAACCTCCACCATCACTGGTAATTGATTATATTGTGAAACTGGCGTCTCAGGTTGTGTAACCATTGGTGCAGATATATTTGGAAGTTTTAGGTTCACCTATTTAACTAATTTATTAACAAGTTTTTATAAAATAGACTTTTAATTATAATTTTGAATAACAATTTGACCTTAAGGCTAATTTACAATAATTTATTTTTTTCTAGGTTTTTTAGTAAACATTCTAGTAAATTACAAGTAATCCGCTTTGTTGTCAGATTGATGCCTAAACGGCGTAGTCAGCAGAATGAGAAATATTGTATTAGTTTTTGTATTATTATACTAGTTTTTATTATTATTATATTAATTCGAAACCTCTTAAGGATCCAAACTATCTTCTCTCGTGGACTTTATCGTAATGCAACTTTTGTTTTTAATCTTTTCAATAACAACATTTCTTGTAAATCTGCCCTTGATCATGTAGGTATTAATGTTCCTTCTTGGGCCTCTCGTAATCCAAAATTATTTTCTCTCAACAACCCTTATAGGCCGCCATATCCACAGGGCTAATTTCATATTTGTCGAATTCAACTTTTATCACAAAATAAAAACCAAACTCTGTTTTTTAGTAACTCCCCTATCAGTTATCACTAATTAATCCTGTAGAGTTTATAGCTAAATTATGTTTAAATTTACATTAATCTGATTAATTTGTTTGCTTATTGTTAATGATTTCTAAATATTATTGCTTGTACTACTCTTCACTTATTATTATTATTATTGTTACTATTCATTAGTGTTTAGCTACGATTATTTATATTATTTTCTCATGTTGTTATACGTGCTTGTAAGGTAGTCTACGCGTGTGATTTTCAATGCTGGCCTGTTATAGGTCTCACGACTTTTGGCCAGCACTATGATAAAGGAAAATATCGAAAAATTGAAATAAATTCGTTTCTTCATTTGAGTATAAATTCTTCAATTATAACCTTAGGGATTTTATTATATTTTTACTGGTGTGAATGAGATAAATGGGGTGGTTATGTGATTACTTAACTCCTCGCTGGAGCGACGCGAAAAAGAAGTTAAAGCACGAGGAAGGTTACTGGCTCTCCTTTTTTTTTATCGTTATAATATTCCCATTCCATTTCTTGTCAATTATTTATTACTCCTACCACCATGCGTTTTCGATTGCCTCTGCTTCATTGTACTTTTTTTTTCTATTAGTTTTGAATTTACATTTGTGCTTATGACGCTAATGGTCGCTTTATCGCCTCTTTAAATTTAAGCAGAAAATGATTTTTACTAAAAAAAAATCTCTAGTAGTCAATCCAAACTGATTAACATTCGTACCCAGCTCAAAATCATCTTGACTCTACCTTCTTTCTCGTCCAAATCACAGGGCTTGTAGTAGATCTCAGCTCAAGTTACAATGGGTTTTTTTGTGCTAATTTTAGTCTAGATATTTTGTTTTTGAGATCTCAACCACTTTATTGTGAAAATGTGCTGTCACACTATTGTTCATAAATTCACCAACTAATGTGAATTATTTACATCTTCACAATTAAAAAAATTATAAGCTTTAATATGATAGTATTCTAAGAAACAGATTTTAAAATTTAACTGTTTACTAGAACTTAAGTAATTACTGTATAGAAGAATTGTTGTTTTCTGAAATTGAGACTTCCTTCTTGAAGATTTTGAAATTTGAAATGTTTGAGCATATTCTCGGTTTATAAGGTTTTTTGAAAATAAAATCTGTCAACCAGAATTATGGGGAAAATTCTCGAAAATAGTCGCTTTACCTTTTAAATATCATAAACTAGAAGTATCCCGCAATGAATTGCCTTTTTACCCCCCGGTAACGCTTTTCTTTGCTTCAAACAGGAAAAAAATCTCATTTTATTTAATCCGACCTAGTTTTTAATAGATTTTTAAAAAATCAAAATTTTAAAATGCTGTATTCTATATGTTCAGAGAATACTAATTTTTAAATGTCGATACCTCTGCTTGCGATTAATATCGCGCAACGGTCATGCATGACAGACAGTTACACAAACTATTCATTTTATTTACATAGATAATTTTCCATCTGATTAGAGCGACTGGTTTTAGCTATTATGCATCCAAATAAACCAAATATTGGAATCTAATTATTTAAACAGTTCAGTAGTGTGAAAAACAGTTTTATTTATTTTATTTCACTTTTATAAATAGAATAGTTAAGTTAACAATGTAATCACGTCTTTTTTTAAAATCTGGGAGTTTTGTTAAATTAAGAACCTACTTCCAAAACAAGTACTACTAATAATTTAATCCAACTGGTAAACATTAGGGAGACGGTTTGGAGGAAATAAATATACACACATTAACTCGAAGAAAAATATTTAAAAAACTTTTGTGGATAATTATTTTATTATTATTATTATTATTATTATTATTATTATTATTATTATTAGCACCACGTCTTACTACCCGTTCAGGTTATATGCACTTACGTTAATGTGTAATGGTAGGGTGATTGTGAGATGAAATTGAGGAACTACAGTCTAACGTGGGATCCGAACCACGGTGGAGGCTTGGCATTCCACACATTCACAAGTTGGGGTTAATACACGTCTTGTCAGAGGTGAAGGAAGGGTTTGGCAATCAGATAAATCGGTGCCGGTACCGAGGATTGAACTCTGGACCCGCAACACAGAAGTCTTATACCTTACCCTTAGACCACCAGGCCACCCGAGAATCACTTTGAATGCAACCTAATGATATTATTCACTAGGACATTCCCGTCGATTGCAATGAGGGTCTATCGCCTTAAGCTGCATAGCCACCTCCAATGTTAATGTAGTGTTGTATATCTTGGTACAAATTCAGAAATAGTATTTTAAAAGCTTTAGCAACTGGTGGTTGAATATAAATTGATGCTTTCGAACTTGAGCCGCGTTGAGAAAAGAACAGCTTCCAACGTTTCGGCCGTGGCTACAACAGCCATAAAAATGTTTACAATAATTAAATCGATTCTCAAACACTAGTCTTATTCTGTATTATAAAAACATTTTGTCCAGTGTCCTGGAAAAGTCAGGGGATTTGTTTTGTCAATGATAATTCTTGTAAAAGTCAGGGAATTTTATCAAATTTTTGGAATTTTCACATATTCACTAAAAAAAATTCAACTTTTATTTACAATAGTCAAAATAACATTATTCCTCAAGTTTTTTACACACTGCTAATCTTTTTTTCTAACAATTAACCCTGTTGAGCTTACTAATCTCAATTCTCCAAGCTAACAAGTGATTTTCATGTCTTTCGACCTCTTTACTGCGCGTCTTTAAACAAAGTTTAAGTCATGTTTATGCGCATGCGCAAGAATTGGACAAATAGAACAAATAAACTAAAGAAGAATGTGGGTTGCAACAATTCTAAACAGTTCTGGTGTTAGGTAATCTTTTGATTGCTCAATATGAATTATCTAACTGAAATTTAACTTAGATCGCAACCAACGGCCTATCCCTCTGAAATCTTTGAACCCCTTGTAGAGTTACACAATTTCAGAATATGTATATGTCTAAAATATTATTGAATAAAGTTGGGATTTTAATAAAATAATGTTTGTAATACATTATAGTGAATGGAAAAGTTGGAAATTGTTTGTTGAAACAATTGCGAAGTCGAGGAATTTTAGTTCGGTTGGACACCCTGAAAAACAAAAAAAAAGACAAAGTATTTTGACTGTTTGATATTTTCTTCGCACTCGAGCGTACGGAATTGTATTTTATAACATTTATAAACATGGAAGATTTTGCATGATCGTATCTACACGTACAAATTCTGTCTTTCTACTACACCATTTTGGTTGCGTATTAACTAAACGAATCTTGTATTTTCACTGTGTTTATCCTCTACACACCAAAGCGCTTCCAAGTCGTCGCTTGTTTTCCTTTTTTGAGATGTGGAGTTGGATGCGCGTTTCATATTATTCCCTCTTGGTGTTCCAGCCTCAATGGGGTTAAACTTGATAATATGTTAATCCTTGAACATGGAAATAGTCTTCCTCTTTCACTCACAGCCCTGAAGACATTGCCAGAAAGAGACATGATCTACTTAACAAGTTTAAAAGGGACCCTAATGCGTAACAAGGGAGTTCATAGATTAGAGATTGAAGAGAGCCTGCGAAATCATGAACATTATATCAGGGGACGTTTGAAACAAGCTACGAGGAGATTTTTCGCTGAGTAACTCTATTAAAGAGAAAGTTTTACGTATTCAAATAATGCCTCAACTTAATGTCCACTCTTGACTCTTATTCAAGAGTTAGTCGAGTGTGGAGCAAATGAGTGATTGTGTGTGCTCCTACTCTTAGCACTTTTCCGAGATATCCACATGTTCACACTAACGGGACGAAGGGATGAGAGGACGGCAGTGTTTAAAGGAAATGTACCCGCGTTTGCCCGACCTATATTAAAACCCTGACCTCTCCTTCAGCGATAAACCAGACTATACGAGTTTGACGTCTTGAAACCTTTGAATTAATGTGTAAATAGTGCTACCACGTGATCACTCAGGATTGTCCTGTGCTCAAGGTATGTTTACACACACTGTTAGCTTAGTTCTTTCATTAGTGCCGCGCCTTACTACCCGTTTGGGTTGTACGCCTATATACTAATTGCTCTAATGTGTTAATGATTAGGAAGGTTTAATTTCAAGGAAGTGCCCCCGCACTTGCGTGGAGGGAGAGTGGAAAACCATTTAAGAAAAACCTCAGTACACCCAACCGGTATCGAACACCGATCTCCCCGTCTTCGGCAGTCTAGTCTACTGAGAGAAATAGCCTCTTAGACCATGCGACCACCGAAGGGGGTGTTAGCTTAATAAATGATGTTTGGCAGTAAGATTGTCTTGGCGAGAACACTCTAAAGGCCCCGTATTTTAATTCCTGTGACCATTATATTTATAATTTTAGAGTTATAATTTTTCATATACACCAAAGGTTTATTTTAATATAGGATTTATAATTTAATATCATGTATTGAAGGGTCGGGGTAAGATGCTAGGTTTACAGCATGTGGAAAATATATATTTCTGCCAACTTTAATAATATATCAGCTTACCTTTGGGCAAATAGTCTAAGGCGTCACGCTTGAAAAAGACTGGACTGCCGATGACTGTGAGATCGGGATTCTGATCCCGCTCCGGTGCGGTGAGGGTTATTAAGCTTAAACTTAACATTCCTAATCTTTAACAAATTAGCGGAATAAGTTTACATGCATATAACACGAAAAAGCAAAAAAAAAAATCTTACCTTTATCGCTGTCAGATACCTCCCATCGTGTTGCAATAACACTCTACAAACATATCCCTACTTACAACTCCTCGTTCTTACAACGATTTTTAATTTCCTCCACTCCCTGAACTTGAAGCGCTAGCTTCGCATTTACGACACCTTAACAATACAACGTGAGCGCTGGCATCTATCTCCAGTGATTTATAGGCTTAACCTTTTTCTAAATATAAAGTCTACAATGTTTATTTTAATTACAATTGTTGTTTACGACCGTTAGATCCGTATATGACGATTGGAGTACAGTAAATTCATCGATACTTTTTTNTTTTTTAATGCATTGCTTCGAGTTGCGACGATTTTCGAGTTACGATTAGTTGCGGTATGGAACCTAACTCCTGTCGTGTGGCGAAAGCCTGATTGACGCCTGTGCTGTAAACAAAATAGCTTGCACAGCCGGTCACACAAATTTATACCCAATGGCTCAAAATACAGTTCAATTTTGAGTTGGAAGGAACATTTTTCACCGATACAAAAATTAATAAAACCATTTTAATATATGTATACGAAAGTTAATGTAATCTTCAGTTGTCTCTTTTGATATGTATTAACAATACCTCTAAAGTTATGCTAATAATATATTGAAATATTATAAATGTGGAACACACAAACTATTTTATGTTAAGGTTATATCTTCTTTTTTATTCCCTTCTCCTTATTTTATATAATTTTCTTTTATTATGATGACATGTTTTGGTGATTTTTCACCATCTTCAAGTCTGATTAAAACCAATGTTAATTATTACTATTATTACTATTATTACTATTATTATTATTATTATTATTATTATTATTATTATTAGCACCGCGTCTTACTGCCCGTTCGGGTTATACGCACTTACGCTAATGTNTTCCATAGTGGACACAATCAAGGTAATATTGTTACCCTTAACGATTGATTTTCTTTTTTAGCACTGCGTCTTACTAACCGTTAGGGTTATACGCACTTACGCTAATGTGTAATGGTAGGGTGATTGTGAGATGAAATGGAGGACCTACAGTTTAACGTGGAATCCGAACCACGGTGGAGGCCTGGCATTCCACACATTCACAAGATGTCTTGTCAGAGGTGAAGGAAGGGGTTTTGGTAATCAGATAAATCTTTTCCGCGACCGAGGATTGAACCAATGTTAATTAAATTATTGTATGAAATATGTTATAAAATTGTGCATTTAAAAAAAAATTAAACATTAGGAATGGAAATAGTTAAGCGAGACCATAATGTGATACACGAAATATTAAATAGATGATCACTTAAATTAACAAACTTACAAATACCTTATTTGACATGCGTATGTAAGTTTATATTTCCCCCTCGCATGGACGGTGGACATAAAGGGGCTGTGCTGAGCATCGTTATCTTAAGGGAGTCCACGAGACGTAAAAGGTTGGAACCTTAGATTATTCGTTACTATATACACAGGGATTAGAGCTCAGTAGCTAAATAGTGGGAGCACAAACACTATGAACTTAAGGGTTCCATTACCAGATTTACGAGCCACTCTCCAACATATATCCCGATTGATATTTTTCGAACAATCTCATTATAAATTTATCTTCACTATTTATGAAACAAATAGCCGAAACTATTGTTAATGCATTTTAGTGAGGATAACACCACTTAGATATCATATCATATCATTCCTGGTGTCATTTTTCAATTTTCAGAATATGATATCTAAGTGGTGTTATCTTCACTAAAATGCATTAACAATAGTTTCGGCTATTTGTTTCATTAATATATGCAATCCTGTACAATTATTTATATATATATATATAATTATATATATATATATATATAATTGTCTGATGGCTGTGATCTTATATAATCACATGTTTATAAGCTGACGACTTCCGCACGTCCATCTTAGACTCTGCCTTAAACTATGAGGGAAGAATGCCCGTGGGCACGGGATGAATCCTGGATAGCTCAGTGGTAATAGCATTGGCGTACTAAGCCGAAGGTCCCGGGTTCGATTCCCGTGTCCAGGTGTCATTTTTCAATTTTCAGAATATGGTTCACTATTTATGTTTGCACCCTGTCTTACTACCCTTTCAGGTAATACATTAATTACGCTAGTGGCTGTAGGGGTTAGGAAGGTTATATTTAGAGGAAATGTACCTACATTTGCGTGGAGGGATAATGGGGGGGGGGGAAACACCCCAATACACCCAACTGATATTCGAACCTGGGTCTCCCCGTCATTGACAGTCTTAGTCTACTGCGAGAGTATCACGTTAGACCACGTGGCCACCTAAGCGCGTTGGCTATCTTCTCTCTTATGTATAGTATGTGTATATAATCGCAAATTAAACATGACATATACATGCCACACATGATGGATATATGTCTAAGAGCAAACACACACATTTCATCTTTCCGTTTTGAGATTCCGGGAAGGTTCCGATTTGATTGTCGCCTCCCCCTTTCTCATTCTTTCTCGCCACACCCCCGGAATGAGGTGAGGTATGAGAATAGAAGATAGAGTAGCGTCATGTGTGTGTGTGTGTGTGTGTGTGTGTGTGTGTTGGAGGTAATGAAGACTTTACCCCCTAACGGAAGGTAACAAGGTAGGATTGGAGCGCTAGGAAGAACGTGCCCAGTTTTCAGAAGAAAAATGGATCAAAAAAAAAGGGGGGAGGGGTTGGGGGATGAAAGAAAGACACCGTTCCTCCCACCTTCGAGCTTAGAATCTCAAAATCCACGCCTACCTCTCAACCTCCATTTTCCGTCCTTCTATTTTCACTCTCACTTTCTCCGGCTTTTTTTTTCTTCTTTTCATTATTTTTTTTTTTTGCTTGTTTTGTTCCTCTTGGTTCTTCCATGGATCCATCCGGGTATTCCCCTTGAGGGAAGTCTAAGGCAAACCACGAGTATTCTTTCTTTCGCAACCTAGAGGGAATTGGAAGAAGGGTCCAACGGTGCTAGCCACTGCCGCAAACATAAGGGAAGAAGGAAACATAAGACAAAAAAAAAAGTAAAAAAAAAATAGTGTACCTCTTCTTCTGGATCTAAACTTGAAAATAACTGTAACCGGTGCCTTACGGGGTTCTTTATTTTACCCTTCTCTTTCAGTACATTTTTTTAAGGTGTGATATCTACTACGTTGACGCTCTGTGAAAACGTTGTGTGTGTGTGTGTGTTTTAGAGACGTGAATGGTATAGTAATACCGACACTGTTCCGTGGTTGCGACCGTTTTGCGAGAAACGAACAATATTCTATTCTAAGAGTAGTCAGGTCATGCGAACTTAAATAGTGCCGCGCTGACTTAATGAAGAAGTGGTTGGAAAGGTCTTCTAGACGGGACAGAGATTAGGAGTCGCGTGCAAGATGAGATGTGTCTTAAGCAGAAATGGGAGGTAGAAGCGAGTTCTTTATTACCTTATGAGGTTTTATCTGAACTGATAAAGGAGATAAGGGCGCATATTCAAGAATGCAGGAGGAGTTTTGGTTATCTGTACAATCTCTTCGCCCTAGCTTGTCGGCTAATTCTACATTTAATTAGAACTAGAACACATTTTAAAGACGTTAAGTGAAAAACCAAAGATACCGATACCATTATTGAGTCTTAATTTTTTTTAACATTAAATTCTATGCCACATATGACGTAAGTGGTCGTTCCATTAATCGAAGATGTGTGTCGGTTGTAGATGGCTATTTCCGTGGTTTATGATGTCACGACTCGCGCATAAATGAATTGTCAATTTAATACGTTTGCACGAGTATACAACATTTAGGTATGATTGACCTGTCCTCTATTTCTTCTTCAGTTAAGTAATTAGTTAATTACTAATTAAAGGTGACCTGGTGGTCTAGGGGTAAGGTGTCGGACTTCTGTGCTGGGGGTCCGGGGTTCAATCCTCGGTCCCGGCACAGATTTGACATCTTGTGAATGTGGGGAATGCCAGGTCTCCACCGTGGTTCGGATTCCACGTTAAATTGTAGGTCCTCCATTTCATCTCACAAGCACCTTACCATTACACATTAGCGTAAATGCGTATAACCCGAACGGGTAGTAAGACTCGGTGCTAATAATAATAATAATTAATAATTAATATTGATAGTGTGATGTCCTGAACTATTTGGAGTTGTCACCTAAATATGGGACAAGGCCATAATGTTTCACAAGTTTTGAAACACTGAAAGATCATAGTATTTTAAAGAGTTAAAAGTTGATTAAGTTTTTCCAAAGTTTTTTTGAGTTTGTTTTAATTAAGTTTATTTGAGATTTTAAATAATTATGACTTTATTATGGTAAAAATACTCACTTGTTTGTCAGAAGTTTTCATAGGGCTACCATGTTAGGATAGAATTTCTTCCCCAGCAGTTTCTTAGAAATGTTATAGTTGATGGGTGTCTAATGTTTAACACACAAACGATTTCAACCTCGGCTGGGCCGTTGTAAAAAACTTTTTTTTTCCCACTGCGTCTAGTATCCGTTTGACCCGCCTCGGTGGCGTAGTTGGCTAACGCGCTTGTGTTTAGCTCGACCACTGAGGACGGGGAGATCGAGGTTCGAATCTCAGTCGGGTGAACTGGGGGTGGTTTTTCCTAAATGTTTTCTACTCTCCCTCCACGCAAATGCGGGTTCACTTCCTCTAATTAAACCTCCCCAATTCCTGATCTATTAGAGTAATTAGTACCTAAAGCGTATAACCCGAATGGGTAGTAAGACGCGGTGCTAAATATTAATATTAGTATCCGTTTGGGCTATATGGATACATTCAAAACTCGATAATGCAGTAGTTCCCAACCGGTGATCCGTGAGTCAAAGTGCCCACCCAAAAAAACAAGCAAAATTTGAAATAAAACTGGCCTATCTTTTGGATATTTTCTCCCATTTTAATCATCTAAATTTGCAACTACAGGGTTCTGGAAATGAAAAGTTGTAAGGTGTCGCCAACATTTTTGTGTTTGAAGACAAACTTCGCGCATTTCTGTGCAAAGTTGATCTTTGGATTGACAAAGTTCATGAGAAAAACTATTCAGAGTTTCCGACGTTGAAAGCTCTTGCTGACGATAAGAATTACGCTATCCTCACAGATGAGGTCCGACATAGCGTGTTCTCACTTACAAATACTCGAGGACGAATATACACTTTATTTTCCAGAATATGGCGAAAATGAAAGTGAATTCATTAAGAAACTAATTTGAAATCCTTTCAGTGTAAAGCCCAAGGAAGGACCTTCCTGATGAAATCTTAGAAGAGGTGATCGAACTTCAAGACGATAGTTACTTCAGGGACTCGTTTGAATCTAGTGTAAACATGAAAGGGTTGTGGTTTAAGGCGATATATTAACCAAATATTCGGTGAGCCGCCTTGCGACCTCTGATAGTGTTTTCGGCAACCTTTTTTTTGTATGAACAGAGATCCTCTACTTTACTTTTGATCAAAAACAACCAAAGGAATCGGTTGAACGCAAGAAATGACATGAGATTAGCTTGGAGCAAGAGTATAACCCCAAGACTTTCTCAATTGGTGAAAAAAATTCAAGGTCAAAAATCTCACTGAAAATCTTAAAAAATACACTGAGTTAATTTTACTTTTTATTTTATCTAACATTTTAACATGTTTTTCAAACATGTTTTCTTATAAAAAATGTATTGTAGAAATTTGTGATTTTTAGTAATACTATTAGAATAGTAGTATTTTAACTTAGTTTCCTGAAGTTCCTAGGCTAGGGGAAGGATGTTGACCGGGGGTAGGGGTGAGGGTGGTCCGTGCTCTATTCAATTTTCGACTGAGTGGTCCGCGGCCACCTTAAGTTTGGAAACCACTGCTCTAAGGGAATGAGGATGAGGTTGGTAGAATTTTAGAGGAAATATACCCGCATTTACACAGATGAAGAGTGAGGAATCATTTAAAGAAACAAAGAATCCGTACTCCCGTCTGGGATTCGAATCCCGATCTACCCGTCACTGAAAATTCAGTCCCTCATTTGACCTATGCGCTATACCACTTGACAGGATAATATTGTAGAGTAATTGTACCTGCATTTGCGTGGTGGTAAAATGAGGCACTATTTAGAAAATAGACCCTCAGTACATCAAACAAGAAGTATAACCCCGATCTTCCGGTCAACGGTTAATCCAGAATAGCACGAAGAGTGACCTGTTAGACCATATGGGCAACAAACTTATGTAATGCTCACAGCTTTTCCCACTAATATTAGATATTTAAATAAAAAATTTGAATGATGAAATTCCGATAAATTTATAGAATTAAAAATACATTGCTTCTGACACTTCTTTTTTATAATACCATATTTAAAAATATATATATAATCCATTTGTACTCTTTTTGAATCTAGATTTGAAAATCAAGTGAAGCTGTTCATCCCCCTATTTTTTATTTCTCCTCTTCAATCGCGGAAGCTTTCGCTTCTTTTTTTTTATTGCTAAGCGGGTTGCATGGACTCGCTCGGTATAAATAATCCCGGACCTCCATTTCAAACAGAAAGTCACGTGGACGGAACCAATTAGAGCGTACAAATAGACTTTTATTTTTTCCTTCAAAATAAACGTAGCCCCGGTTTAAATAGCAACTGAACGGGTGCTGGCCTGACGCCCCCAGATCAGGTTTGAGCCAAAGAAACTCGATTGGGAGATCTAAATTGTTTAAACCAGACGATATTTCAAAAATCTAAGTCTGAAAACGGAAATTGTTGAATTAAAGTTTATTTTAAAGTGGCTGGAATTTAATTTTGGGCTTACACGTCTAGAAAATATTTTAATTTTGTGTTAATGGCTACCCTGCGTTTACACTGAAGGGTAGAAGTCTTACCTGGACCGATTACACTATGGTTCTAACTTATAAGCCACACCATAGTGGAATGAAGCAAAACAAGAAATATAGGCATCTAACATTGACCAATTACACTATGGCTCTAACTTATAAGCCACACCATGGTGGAATGAATAAAAACTATAAATATAGGCATCTAACATTGACCGATTACACTATGGCTCTAACTTATAAGCCACACCATGGTGGAATGAAGAAAAACAAGAAATATAGGCATCTACCAATGACAGATTACACTATGGTTCTAACTTATAAGCCACACCATAGTGGAATAACCCGCCTCAGTGGCGTAGTTGGCTAACGCGCTAGTCGTGTTGAGCTCGACCGCCGAGGACGGGGAGATCGAGGTTCGAATCTCGGTCGGGTGAACTGGGTGTGATTTTTACTAAATGGTTTTCCACTCTCCCTCCACGCAAATGTGGGTTCACTTTCTCTAATTCAACCTTCCCAATTCCCAATCAATTAGCGTATTTAGTACTTAAAGCGTATAACCCGAACGGGTAGTAAGACGCGGTGCTAAATAATAATAATAATAATAAAATTATGTAGTTACTATGAGCCATATTATGTCTATGGCCAGAAATAGTCAACCATTTAAAAAATACGTAAATGCAAAATTGGTGAACAGGAAGTAAGATAAATGTAATGGGCTTTGCCTATCAGGTCCTTTTGTCAATGAACTTGGACCACCAATGCCCTGTTTACTACCCCTTTCTTGACCTCCCGGAATTTTATCCTCTCCTTCAAGTCATCCAATATTAGAATCCCCCTTCCCTTTTCCTTCAACCTTTCTTTCCATGATGTCGTGCAGAAGAAAGTTCCGCCTAAGGATGTGTCCGATCCAGTTTACTTTGTACTGAAAAAATCACATACAAAATAGTTCTCTTTTCACCCATTCTTCCTAAGACTTCATTTGTCACCCTGTCTGTCCACCTGATCTTCTCGAGTCTTTTTCCAACACCACATTTCAAAGATCTTCTAACATGTATTTTCCATCTTCTTGAGAGGTGAAGTTTCTGCTCCATACAGCGCGATGTTTCTAATGTAGCATTTCATCGGTTTCTACCTTAGTTCCAAACTTAACTTGCTGGCCAGCAATAACCTTTTCTTGAGAACATAATATAACATATAATCATCACGTTTGAACACAATTCATGAAAGCGTTTCAGGTATATACCCAAAGGTAGACACAAATACATACAGGTAGATATGAGGATAGAGATAACTGTAAAAACATTTTTTGTAGGGTTCGGGGGCATTTAAAACGTTGAGAGTCATCATAAGTTCGGAGTAAAATATTTACAAGATCACAATAATTTATCTTTATATGAGAGCATCAAATTGAATTCAAATGGATTTTAACCTAGATAAGTTCCTTGATAAAATAAATACATAAAATAAATTCCTTTAAAATCATAAAGAACTAAGGTGTCATTAATCTCGGTAGTTACACAATGTTTGGGACTCGTTAATAACATAACTTTACCAATATGTTTTACTTTATTTAATAACATTAATCAACACATCTTGAGTAATAACCGTTTAGTAACTTTATCTTACCTAAATCAACTCACATTTATCTTACCTAAATCAACTTATATTTATCTTACCTAAATCAACTTATATTTATCTTACCTAAATCAACTTATATTTATCTTAACATTATATGACCTAAATGTTTCATGATAAAACATTTTAGTAAAAGCTATTAATATTTCACACTCGAACTACTTGTTTGGATATTAATGGACTATCGTATTTTGCAGGTTTTTCAAAAGGCTGACTAAATCTTCGTAATAAGAACACTGGCGTTTAAATGTAATTATTCTCACTTTTAGTATAAATCGTGAGACATTTTGTTTGATCATGTTGATTTAAAGTAAATCTGCTTCGGTGGCTTTATGGTTTATTGCGCTACTCTCGCAGCGGATTATATTGCCGATGGTGAGAAATAGAGTTCAGAATCTCTGTCGGGTGTACTAAGGGTGGTTTTCCCGAAATTATTTTTACCTTTCTCTCTACGCAAGTGTCGGTACACTTCATATAAAATATAACCTTACTAATCTTTAAAACCATTAGCAAAATAAGTACATAAGCGCGGAACCCGCTATGTTCATGACAGTTATTCAACAACTGTGGGTGTCAACATGTGAAGAAAATTAAACTATACGTTTCTACTGAAGAAATACCTGCCTCGGTGGTGTAGTTGTATTACGCGCTTGTCGTGTTAAGCCCGACTGCTGAGGACGGGGAGATCGAGGTTCGAATCTCGGTCGGGTGAACTGGGG
>CABFVX010000148.1:57833-81531 GCA_902151425.1 Timema shepardi | reverse complement strand
CACTAACCTCCTTCTCTCTCTTTCTCTTTTTTTTTTGTTGGTAGCTCCATATATCCTGGTATCGCCTGCCATTTTCTACATCACTCGCTCTTCTTTGCTTGATTGCCTAGGGCGAAACACTCCGTATAAGAAGTGACTAACTCGCTGTTGAGATTAGACAAAATAATGTCACCGTCTTTGCCTTCCTCATTTTTACCAGCAAATAAGTAACACAGGTGGCAATATACTTCCAAAAATTTACTAGGACCATATATCCACTTTTTGTAATTTATGTTATCAGTAATGCAATTTATTGAATTTTTTTATATATCAACGACAATAAAAACCTCTTCTGTGCGCCGTATTGTTTAAGGCCTCATTCTCCCAATATACTATACTGCCGATGACGTGGGTTCGGTTCCGGTCTGGTGTACAGAGGGTGGTTTTCCCTAATGGTTTTCCACTCTTCCTCCACGAAAATTCGGGTATACTTCTTTAAATTTAGCCTCACTAGCTGCTAAAACATTAGATATTAGTACAAAGGCGTTAAACTGAAATGGGAAGTGAAATGCGATGCTAAAAAAATCTATCTTGAATATTATATTGTTAATGTATTTTGCAATTAATCATAGAAAACTGTGGTTGACTTTGTCGTGATTCTTTTTATATTACACAGATAAATGTTGACCTGATGGTCCAGGGGTAAGGTGTCGGACTTTTGTTCTGAGGTCCGGGGATCAATCCTCAGTCCAGGCACAGATTTATCTGATTGCCAAACGCTTCCTTCACCTCTGACAAGACGTGTACTAATCACAACTTGTGAATGTGTGGAATGCCAGGCCTCCACCGTGGTTCGGATTCCACGTTAAACTGTAGGTCCTCCATTTCATCTCACAATCGCCCTATCATTTACACATTAGAGTAAGTGCGTATAACCCGAACGGGTTGTAAGACGCGGTGCTAATAATTATAATAATACACAGAGAAATAAATAATCTTTTTCTAAATTAAACTAAATAGTAACATATAATCATGCATTTGAAATTTCTTAAGAGCTATAATTGTAAATGTATAGTTACAAATAGACTAAATTAAGATTAAAAATTCGTTTTACTCAAAATTTTTAGCAAAGCTGATGCATGCTGTTAATGGTTTTATTTAAACTATAGGTAGTTGCACTGTTATTAACTCTTACAAAACATTAAATTAATAATTTATAAAAGTTGTTGTTGCTATTTTATCTGGATTCGCTTTTTAATTTAGTAGTTCACATTATCGTACCTTAAATAAGTTTTATTCACAGACTTAAATAATGTTAATCCATATCCTACACGACACTTTCCTGCAAAAGTTATTTTGTTCTTTATGAATTTATTTATCAAACTTAATGTGTAATAATACATAACAAAAAACAAAATCAATTACATTAAAACATGCGTCAGGTGTCGAACAGCCTTAAGCCTCACTCTTAGCATTAGGACTTAACAGTCAATGACGAGGAGATTGAGATTCAAATTCTTGTTGGGTGAACTGAATTAAGGTGTTTTAAATAGATGGTTTTCTAACCATCCCTCCATGAAAAAAATACTGGTACATTTCCTCTACACCCTATATAATTTATTAATTGGTAAATTATTATATTAATCTATAGAGTAATTAATATATTATAATTTCCCTTTATTCTTTTGTCGAAAACCTTTTAACGGTGCAGCTGTGTGTGATAATATATTTAGCAATCACTCTCAAGGTATTAATTTCTGAAACGTTCCCTGTGGTTACCCGTTATTGGGAAACCCTAACCGAAATTCCCAAAACCCAACTCTAGAGAGAAATCTGCTAACCACCAAATAATAGCCGTCCAATATCGTGCAAACGTGTTGTTCTTTACAATAGATCAATCGCTTAATAAGTACTTTATTGGAAAACAAACCGATTTAAAATTGTTTATTGATAATTGCAAGGGATAATTTTGTACTTCACTTTCATTTATTATTATATATAAATATAGTGATAAATGAAAGTAAAGTACAAAAGTGATAATTTTGTACTTTCATTTATCATTGTGTGTATATATACATATATGTACTTTACTTTCATTTATANAATTATATAGGTGAATTCCCTAGTTTGGTTTAATTATATAGGTGAATTCCCTAGTTTGGTTTAATTATATAGGTGAATTCCCTAGTTTGGTTTAATTATATAGGTGAATTCCCTAGTTTGGTTTAATTATATAGGTGAATTCCCTAGTTTGGTTTAATTATATAGGTGAATTCCCTAGTTTGGTTTAATTATATAGGTGAATTCCCTAGTTTGGTTTAATTATATAGGTGAATTCCCTAGTTTGGTTTAATTATATAGGTGAATTCCCTAGTTTGGTTTAATTATATAGGTGAATTCCCTAGTTTGGTTTAATTATATAGGTGAATTCCCTAGTTTGGTTTAATTATATAGGTGAATTCCCTAGTTTGGTTTAATTATATAGGTGAATTCCCTAGTTTGGTTTAATTATATAGGTGAATTCCCTAGTTTGGTTTAATTATATAGGTGAATTCCCTAGTTTGGTTTAATTATATAGGTGAATTCCCTAGTTTGGTTTAATTATATAGGTGAATTCCCTAGTTTGGTTTAATTATATAGGTGAATTCCCTAGTTTGGTTTAATTATATAGGTGAATTCCCTAGTTTGGTTTAATTATATAGGTGAATTCCCTAGTTTGGTTTAATTATATAGGTGAATTCCCTAGTTTGGTTTAATTATATAGGTGAATTCCCTAGTTTGGTTTAATTATATAGGTGAATTCCCTAGTTTGGTTTAATTATATAGGTGAATTCCCTAGTTTGGTTTAATTATATAGGTGAATTCCCTAGTTTGGTTTAATTATATAGGTGAATTCCCTAGTTTGGTTTAATTATATAGGTGAATTCCCTAGTTAAGTTTAATTCCTTAGGAGAATTCCCTATCTCTCTCCGAGCGAATGCCGGTGGTATTATTTTTAGAAATTAATTAATTGATTTAACTTTTAGAATATTAATTTTCTTCCATAGTGATATCAACAATAGTTGAATATCTGTCATGAGAATAGCAGCAATGGATGACAAACTTTTTAAATGAAGAGAAATGATGTTAATTAAATTCTAGGACACCCTTGACAGATATTCAAGAACTTTTATGTCACCTTGTGAATAAAATTAAATTCTATGTTAGTGTTAAAGCACTATTTGATTTATTTTGACCAAAAAAGATTTAAAGATTTAATTATAAAAATTGCAAAGAGTATGTTTTTTTTTCATCGCCTTCATTGCCACCTTAATAGCAATGAGTGTACCATGAACGTAAAGTAAGTATTATTACATACACACATATAACTAATTTGTGTTCCTTAAATTTATTATCAAGCTAGTAAAATTCCAAACAGGCGATACTCTTGTCGTAACTAAAACAACCTGAAGGCATTTGGACTCAATGCACTTCATTTGTTGAGCAAATAACACGTGTTTTTTTGTTTTTTTTAACTTATCGTACAACGTGTATTTTTGGAACACTGCTTATAAACTAACCTAAATCCTGAAAATACACAACATATAGCCCTGTGGCCAATAATTCATCACTTTGGAGAGGAAACTATCATTTCAGTATGTATACATTTTTCGGGCATACAGGTAATCGAACCAGGTTTAATTATCTCAGTTGGTAGACAGGCTACCGACTGAATTAAGGTGTCGGACATTTAAAAAAATACATAGTTTAGCGATTTCACTACAAATAGAGGAGTTTTAAAAAATAAATAGGAGCTAGTCAACATTGAAAAAGTAAGATCACTCCTTTTTCCATTATAGCTGGCAGATAGCGAACATAATGCTTGAGGTATGAATACAAGAAAATAGGATCAGGAAGAAAAGTTTTTCTTAGCACCGAGTCTTAGTACTGAGGGTGTTTATTTTAAAAAAAAAATCTATTTTAACACCACTCAAAGGCAAGTAAAGTGTTTATAAATTAAACTTTCCTCCTATCTACATCATTTTGGTAAATAATCATTTGGCCCGAGTGGGCAATAAAATGAACAACACACAAAAAAGTTAAAGACTCCATAGTGCCGATCTTCATTAACATTTATTTTAACACCGCTTCTTACTGCCCGTTTTGGGTCATACGCCTCTATGCCAACTACTCTAATGAGTTATGGATGAGAAGCTTGAATTTACAGTGAGTGTATCCGCATTTGCGTGGAGACAGAGTGAGAAACCATTTAGGAAAAACCACCCGCAGTAAACCCAACCGGAATTGAACTATGATCTTCCCATCATTGGCAGTCTAGGCAATTGTGAGAGTGGCGCCTTAGACCATGTCGCCATCGGAGTGAGTCTCTTATTATTAAGTACCGCGCCTTACCCGTTCGGGTTATACGCTTTAAGTACTAATTAGGCTAATGGATTAGGAATTGGGAAGTTTGAATTAGAGGAAGTGAACCCGCATTTGCGTGGAGGGAGAGTGGAAAACCATTTAGGAAAAACCACCCCCAGTTCACCCGACTGAGATTCGAACCTCAATCTCCCCGTCCTCTGCAGTCGAGCTCAACACGAAACTAGCACGTTAGCCAACTACGCCACCGAGGCGGATTGAAGTGAGTCATAACTATTACTGTAAAAATTTTATACAAAGAGTTTATCGCAACATGTGTGACCCACTTCAGTAATGGTCAGGAGACATAAAAAAATATTAAAAAGTTAATATATACATATGTCCCATTTGACTTTGTTTCCTAGATAGGGCTCGGATGAACAGAGGGTGTTCTCCCCCTCCCCAATTTACACTCTCCATCCACGCAAATGCGGCTACCCTGCATATAAATATAACATCCCTAATCTATAAAACCATTAGCTTAATTAGTACATAAGCGTATAAGATGGACGGGTAGTAAGATGAGGCAATAAAAAAATAATGTATTGTGCTTAAAAAACAAACTAGTTATGTTTTAAACTGTGGTTCATAATCTTTTAGTTATTGTGTTTATAATTTTCAACTTTTTTCGTAATATTTTAGAAATTCTATACTTTAAAGTTCTCAGCGCTGGTCTCTTTGTGTAGAAATACCAATCATTTTCCCACCCTGTCTTAGTACCTTTTCGGAATGTACGCATACATTAATTAAGCTAACAGAACAGGGATGGGGAAGGTAGAATTTTAAATAAAAATGCAACTGCATTTTCGTGTAGGGAGATTGTAAAACTATTTAGAGGGAAAGTTGACCTGACTAGTATTTGAACCCTGACATTATCGTCACCGGCAATCTATTTCAACACGATAGTGGGGCGTTATACCGCGTGACCCAACGCCGCGGCTGAAAGACAAATTAATGAAAGTGACGTACTAGACTTACCCATGGAGCGGTGGCATTTATCCGGTACGGCTTAACCCCCTGTCCCCCCTCCCTCCCTCCCTGCCCCCTCTCATTCCGCGTCAAGGAGTACACACGCAGTGCGCTGTGATGTAGTGAGGAATGAAAGGGAAAAGACAGGGAAAGCACTGAGAAATGTAGCTACGAGAGCTGTTTCTTCTTTGCAAAGTACCCACTTAGGTTTGCCTACAAGAGAATGCGACCATAAATCTGGCGTGTCGGAATACTAGAGAAGAAACGGGCAAGACTATATCCCTTTCCCTAAAGTCTTACCCCCCTACCCACCCCCCGCTCTTTTTTTTATGGTCTTGGTACTAAAACAACATTGAAATGGTCGGTGGAAGAAACATCGTCAATAATTAAACTTGGAGAGGGAATACATCTAAGTTGATTTAGGGGGCGGAAGGGGGGGAGGGGGAGGATGGTCCCCCTATAAATGTGAACAGGTTGGATATAAGATATTAAATTGTCCTATGCCCTGAAGTAGTAGAGATTTTTACCGTAATTGATTCATTATTGGCTTAAATTGTTTTTTAAGCACAGTGTCTTATTAACCATTCGGTTTACACGCTTTTATATACACTAATTATGACAATGGCTTAGGGATATTACGGTTTCATTTAGAAGAAGTGTACTAGCATTCGCACGAATAAAGTGGGTAAACCATTTAAGAAAACCCATCTATAGTACACGCAACTGGGACCGAACCATGATCTTACCATCATCATATTTGTGATACCGTGAGGTTCGCCGATGCGGGTTTGAGCCTTAAATTAACTGGCGTTCCCTGCATTTCCACCTTAAGCCGATCCTCGCCCAATATTTTCTATGTTCAATAAAGACTATTTTTTTTAATAAGAATTTTATACCTTTGGTAAGGAGAATATGAATAAGTAAAACATCGATGAGAAATTAATATGAAAATTTATACAAAACCTATAGCTTGTTTATTTGCAATATATATATATATATATATATATATATATAGCTGCATAAAGCAATCAATGATGTTACATGAAGGTAAAACTCCCCCTCCCCCTTCCTACCATATTTATAAGTTCATGAATATGAATTTGATGATGTGTACCAAAACTAGTTAATTCAGTTGGCAAACAAACCATCTGCCACCTCAAATGAAAAGAGGATTTACACTTAATTAAATAAATAAATATTTCATCAACATTTTTTTCCAATCTACATAAACTTTAATTTGGTTTGTCTAATTTATATTTGCACCCTCAGATTTAAAAAAAACATTTTATTATAGATTTATTATTTAGAAAACTCATTGTATTTGTTTTATTTTTCATTCTCATTTTATTCTAGTTTACTTACTCTCCATTCGTTTTTAAGTATATTTGTACAAAAAATAGTAATACATTTTTATATTTAATTCAACGTATTAGTTTACCATTTCATAAATAGTAATATTGATTAGTGACTGATTGACGAGACTCAATCCATATTTGATGATACACTATATAAATACTATATATGCACTTTCATTTCTTACCACAATATCAAAACGTATCTCAGTTATGATTACGTACTCTTACTCATATAGTTCTGATATGTGTCACACGTGTCCTTTATTATTCACCCGTTGCCAGTTTAGAGAGCGGGGAATCACTAACCCATGTTTTAAGAACTCGTTTATTTTTAACTCTTTACCTCAATGATATTATATAAGTTCTTGAATAGAGTTTAGATATTTTTTCGTTGTATATTGAGGGTTTTCATTAATTATTCGTGCAAGTATTGAGAGTTAATGTCCAACAAAATTATTCCAAATAAAAATTTTGATAAAAAATTCAAAACTTACTGTCACATACAAGTAATACTTGTCTCTGTGCAGTGTGAATCTCTAGATGAAAAGTCTTAATCTTTTTAAGCAACGCGTCTTACAATATGTTCGGGTTATATATACGCTTATGCAATAATCACGCATTGTATCTTAGGGATTAGGGAGGTTATATTTATAGGAAGCGTACCCGCATTTGCATGGAGGGAGAGTAGAAAACAATTTTATAAAAAAATCATCCTTAATACAACCGACCAAGGTTTGAACCTTTGATCTCCCCGACAATAGAAGTTTGATTTACTCTGAGATTATCGCGTTAGATTACGCAGCCACCGAAACGGGCTACTCTTAAATTAAATAATGTCTTGTGTTTCATAATTAACATCCTATAGTAGTTTAATCCCAAATTCTGTGTGTCAAATCTATTCCGAAACGATGGATACGGGCCTGACAATCAGCTGACTATTCAAGTGTTTCCTGCAACGCATGCTAATAAAACAAACTATCTACACATTAAATCACACATTGCTTTGCTGTCACAACTGCTTAGACAACCGTTGGTCACAGACAAGTTACACACCAGACACTCAAGTCTGACGAGAGTTTCACAGCGCTCCTTGTGACGGGTTGAGTCCTTGAGTACTAGGGAATGCTAGTTTTGTGAGAGCAGTACTTTAAAATAAAACGACTGCTTAAACGACAGTAAATAGCCCCTATTTATGTTAGAGTACACCTCACCGCATAACACATTTGTATTTTAGATTGCCTATCGTTTCTATCTCGCGGCGCCTTAATGTACCAACTATGGTTTCTCATTGGACTGAATAGCCTTAATTTTGATATTGTATACTTCACTGCATAACACATGTGTATTATATATTGCTTATAATTTCTATCTCACGGCGTTTAATGTATCTACTAAAATCTTCACATTAGACGAATAACCCCTAGTTTTGATAGTATATACTGCACTGCATAGCATAGGTGTTTCAAATATTGCCAATTTTTTCTATCTCACGGCGTTTTAATGTACCGACTAAATATTTCACATTAAAATAGATTAATAGCCCCTAGTTTTGATAGTATATACAGCGCTTCATAACATATATGTACTAAATATTGTCTACCATTTCTATCTCACGGCGTTTTAATGTACCAACTAAATATTTCACATTAGAATAGATGAATAGCCCCTAGTTTTGATAGTATATACAGCGCTGCATAACATATATGTATTAAATATTGTCTACCCTTTCTATCTCACGGCGTTTTAATGTACCAACTAAATATTTCACATTAGAATAGATGAATAGCCCCTAGTTTTGATAGTATATATGGCGCTGCATAACATATATGTATTAAATATTGTCTACCCTTTTTATCTCACGGCGCTTTAATGTACCAATTAAGGTTTCACATTAGACGAATGAATAGCTCCAAGTTCAGGTAATGTGTACTCACTTCATTGCAGCTCTGCTGCCAACTGTGTGCCAACTATACAATAATTTTTATAGTACCTATCAGATTTTGTATACTCAAGTGACATTGAAAATGTAATTTATTTAATATCTTTTTTATATTAATAGGGTTATTTACTTTCCCCACCTATTTTGTTTTTTAATAAAGTATTTTTTATGCACATGGATTCACTTGTATAGCTTCAAAATGCTAACTGGCTTTGTCGGCTTTGTAATAGAGCTTTAAAACTCGCAAGAACGCTTTAATGTCGATAGTGTTTTGCTTTAAAACTATTTCGAAAACGTTGTAATGATTGATGTGCTTACTTTAATCTCACCAAACAAGGCTCTATATTTTCAGTTGGTAAATTATGTTCAGGGCATATGTTTACTATACATGGTAAATTTGGTTATAGAAAGTTTTGAAACTATTAGGTGCTTGTAAACGGAACACTAAATAATTCTTGTTTCAAACCTTACATTTTATGGCGCAAAGTACTGAAGTTATTTGATGAAAAATAAGGGTTTTTTTCCCTCTATTTCACTAGCTAATCTCCAAGTTTATAGACACTAAGCTACAAACTACGTGGTTAAGCTTACTTTAAAAAAAAGTACAAATTAGTTGTATCCATTAGAATGTTTCCGCAATTGATTTTTGATTAATTTCTATAAGATTAACCTTCCTCATACTATATCCTTATACGAGTTAGATTAATATTTTAACAGCTTGTATGAGAAATTTAATGAGTACCCCTAATAAATAAACTTTATCAGTTCTTACCTTCGTTTAATATACATTCATATTATAATACAACTTTCTGTGGTGTTTCTAAATTACTAGATTTGTTTTTCTAGGATCATTGGTTTAAAAAAACTCTGAAAAAATTCTAACCACGTCACAAAAAAAACTCCTAATGCTTTAAGGGAGGTTGGAAGAGAGTAAAAGAGAAGATACGTGATATAGCGAACAGTGATGGACAAAGATACGTGAGCATGACGAGATAAAAAAAACGGGCTCGTTAGACCTAGACCAACATATGGCACCCTTCCTTTCTTCAAACTGCCTGGAGGTCAGAACCGGTACGCTCTGTTTAGTGTTAAAATGTATCGTGGAAAAATCGTACAATATATACATACACACACACACACACACAAACCATTCTAAACCAGTGAACTTTTATAAAAAAAAATATGTTTAGTGTTTATTTTTTTCACCACTTCACACTTACCGTTAAATTTTTGTACATAATTTGATAAGGCCATTTAAAGTTTTTAAAATTATGAATAAACGGCTTTATCGATTTTGACAAACTAACAATCATTTTAAAAGTTAAAGAATTTCGAAAAACATATTTTCCTAACGAATTTACATATTTTATTCCGTGTGAATGGTGACTTATCAATATAATCAATCTTCGTCTACGTCATCATGGAAACCCTGATTTGTATATGATCGTATGGATCGTAAATTCATTACTGCAACGACCAACGAGTATACATTAATTGTGATAGTGTGTTTAGAATGAGTAATTTAGAATATAGAGGTAATGTATTACCATTTGCGTTGAGGGAAAGGGGAAAATAAAAGGAAGAAACAACGAATAGGGATTCGAATAGCGATCCTCTGTAAATGGCAGGCAAGTCTATGACGGGATTGATCCCTTATACTCTCCGGTGACTAACGATGGTGTGTTTTGTATTGAAGGTGTTAAAAGTAACCCAAATTAATTTTAACACATGGAAAAAGAATATTTCTGAAACTACTTTAATTGAAAACACAATATAGACTGAGAGGATAGTCAATATATTTAAAAAATACATTTTAAGAAAATATATTTTATTCTCGCCAGTAATAATATTTATAATTAATTTTATGAATATATTTACAAAAATAACACACTGAATGAAACTCTAGACGAAGACGAGTGGAATGTATACAAAAAAAAATGTTTATCAATCATTTTTATCTGAGCAATTAAACATTTAATTAAATAAATATCAAAGAACTAAGATGGTAAGTTCGGTATTGAACCTCAAGATCTATGTTCAAAATAAAGTACTCCAATCGTTAGTTAACATAATACTGATATAAATATTTTATAGAAATAATTTCTAAATATTATGGGAAAGTTATCCTTGAAACTTAAATTATAAATAGCTAGCTTTAAAAATAGCTATTTATGAATCGATAAATTTTCTAAAAAAAGATATAAAATTATAACAGATATCAAAGCGAGTTTTAATTATAAACTAATTAAACTTGCAAGGTAAACATGAGACATTATTAATTATATAATAAAGAATGATGGTCAAATAATATTTTATCATAAGTGCCTTTGTACCAATAAGGAAAAGTATATTAAAATTAACACAAAATACATTTAAAATTATCAGTCTCGTGAACAGTGGAGGAATAGATAGTTATTAAATAGATATGTTTATATTATTCACTTAATATTTTAATAAACTTACAATTGATGACGATTTTTATTAATTAAAGAAAAATGAATAAAGAAATTTTGTGTTGGAAAAGATTTATAAAATGGTGAAAATTGATTTATTTAATAAAAGTAAAAATGTTGTAGCATACAAATTAATGATTCTTAGTATTAAATTCATTTCGCCTTGTGTTGCAATGCAACGTAAGAATCCACCATTTGACGACTAGTTTCGACGAGACTAATAATTTTTAATATAATACGTCTTCATTTTAATATGTTTTGTTTTATTGGTACAAAAAATCTTTATAAAAAATGTTTTTTGACCATTCTTTGTGATATAATTGACAATGTTTTATGTGCATCTTCCAGGTTTGTTTAATTTTTAATACGGCTCTCTTTAATACCTGTTATAATTTGATATATTTCCATAAAACATTGATTGATTCATGAATTATTTATATATATATCCCTACTAAACTTTAAAATGTTTTTCAAAAATCCAATAATAGTACTAGTAAAAGTGTACTGGTCTCAGATATAAGCAAATAATAATAGTGTACATTTTTTGAAAAGTATTTTGCTTTAATTTTTCAAACACAATTAAAATCGATTCTTCCGAACATCTTGCAATTTACAAAATAATTTAAAACACAAAATAAATATTTTTCAATAAACCTTAAATTAATATTTGCTAAATATATTAGAAGATATTGTTTCTAATTCCATATGGTATCAAAAATAATGAAACATTTTTGTATATTAATTCGTTTTATTTCGTAAATATTAAATGGCCTAATTCTAGTGCTGGTAAAGTCTGTTTGAAGGTCAGATGCTGAGAATAAAATTATTCCCTTAAAAAGTGAACGTGTAATACACAAAACACAGTTAAAAAGCACGATATTACATTTGTATATGTTAATCAAGTGAATCATACCGAGTAGTTCCGATTGGATAAATTATTAAAATTATTTTATGTAAGAAAACTTTAGCATATTTATGATGAATGTAGAAAACGCCATTATAAAGTTTTAAAAGGCGGGAAATGTATTAAAATTATTTCTCAATAGATAACGATACAATAATATAAATCTAACTAAAAATTATGTTTTTTCTTAGTTCAAAATATAAATCAAGTGATTATTAATAATTGTCATTAAGTGTCATACTTCATTGAGTAAACAATTTAAAACCCGAGGGAAAAAAAGTTGTATAGAGTATTTAATAATCTTTTGGACTAAAAGTTTAAAACCTGTGTATGAAATAAAAGTTGTGAAATTTATTTAACAACATTTGAACCTAAAAGTTTAAAACCTGTGTGCGAAATAAAAGTTGTAAAAAAAATATTTAATAAACTTTTTTTCTACATAACTAAGTTAACGAAATAATTTGAGCTATTGTTAGAAACGGAAAGTCAACATATTATTCAAATTACTTATATTCCTATCTCATAAACTAGTTTAATTTTTAAGTTGAAAAAGCTCTACAGGCCAATATTTATTTTTAACTGTAAGCTAAATTGTTAAGAATGATTAAACTCTAGTTAAGAAATTGTTGGACCAAAATAAATATTCGTTCAGGCAATGTTCTAGCTTTATTTTATTTAATGGACACTTTCTCAACAGACTGTTTATATCAGGACATGAGAAATTTCAATGATCAAGTGCAAAAGCTCTACAAATTTTGCCGTGATAGGTATTTTCACATATTATGGCTTTCCATGATTCTTTTACATGCCACAATCAACATGGGATCGGCGGCCTTACTTTCCCTCCAAAAGAGGTTTTGCTCTGAAGTTTTATCTCTCAATAAAAATACGTCGAAATATACTGGGTTTTAACCCACGAACATCGGGTCAAGAGGCGAGAACTTTACTCCAATATCTCTCAGGTAGACTATGCCCTAATGATAGAACTCTTTACTGTCTTATGTATACCAAATACAAACTTGTATTTGGTGTGTAAAAAGTGTGTTTCTGATAACTTTTATACTAGTCATCATCGGTGACCTCGCGGTCTAGGGGTAAGGTTTCAGACTTATATGCTGGCGGCCGGGGTTCAATCCTCGGTCCCGGCACAGGTTTATCTGATTACTCAAACCCTTCCTTCACCTCTGACAAGACATCTTGTGAATGTGGGGAATGCCAGGCCTCCACCGTGGTTCGGATTCCACTTTAAACTCTAGGTCCTCCATTTAATCTCACAATCACCCTACCATTACACATCAGCGTAAGTGCGTATAAACCGAACGGGTAGTAAGACGTGGTGCTAATAATAATAATAATAATAATAATAATAATCTCATCAGAGCTAAATAAATGATTTATGCACTTAAGCACACAGGTTTATTTTCAGATATTCCTTCGGCATATCAGTTTGGGCTCAGAGCTGTTACACTATTTTTAAATTAATTACTTTGGCTTGTCTGGTGGACCTTTCGCTATCGCTCATGGAAACTGTTGTGTGCTGATACATTCAGTTGGTTCAGAAAGAGAAATTTAAGTGCCTCAAGTAAATAACTGCTACAATCAATTAGTTATAAGCATACCTATTTACTGAGATATATGAGATTGCTTATCTTGACAAAATAAATCTAGTATCGACTTGATATCTTGTAGCGAAATTCTCATGGAAACTTCCACTTAGTTTAGTCGAGAAGGGTATTTATTTTTATTACCACTAATTTTGAAAGGGTAGTCACAAATATGTTGTTGCAAATTGTTTATCAATATTTTGTTAAACCCCCAGTATCTTTTCCGTCACTCCTTGAGGTGTCACGAACCACAGTTTAAGAACCTGTGGTCAAAAGTTTCACTCTAGTGTTGGAATGAACTGCCGGTAACAGGGACATAAGGGTTCGAATCCCGGTGGCTGGTTGAGGGTCAGTTATGCATTCCTCATCTCTATTCAATTAAACTTATAATTGAAGGCGTATAACCCGAACTAGTATTGAAACAAGGCAAAAAATTATTAATTTTTCATTATTTTTAAAATTAATTTCTTTACCATAATATCTGTGCTATCTTCTTAAAAACTACTCTCTCTCTCTCTCTCTCTCAATTCCTACACTCTTAGATTAAGTAGTTATATTAGCATGTTTCTAGGAAGAAGTGTTTGTAAAATACAAACAATTTCTACACTCTTAGATTAAGTAGTTATATTAGAATGTTTCTAGGAAGAAGTGTTTGTAAAATACAAACAATTTTTTGCTGTCAGTAATGATAACATTTACTATATTTTTAGTAACATTTTAGAAATCATTCTAAAAATATGTAGTAATACACAGCTTATCATACAATGTTTTCAAAATAGTTCTACTAAATAAAATGTTAATCTAGTGAAATGTGTGAGGTTAAAATATTTAAAATAAAACCATGCTCTGTTGTAACACAAAATACAAAATAATTAAATCAAAGGTATTTGTATGTATGGATTCAAGTTAAATTTGGAATTAGCTTACTGAGAAATTGGATCTAAAACGTTTAATGTAGAATAACAATCTATTAAGGTCAATTATAAGCTTAGTATATGTAAATAATTACTATAAATTATATATTAATATTTGATCTAAAACATTTAGTGTATAATAACAATCTAAATAAGGTCAATTATAAACCTAGAATATGTAAAAATTATTATAAATCATATGTTAATATCAAACAAGTTTTTACATAAGAGCTTATGTTCTTGTTGTAAAATAATTGGCTTCTGTTATTATCGTGTTTCATAAGAGATTTGTAGAGATCAAAATCGACATTAGGTATCAAATCTTAATTACTGGCTGCTTATTATTTCGGAAAATATAGAATGTAAAATGTAGTGCTACATGTTTTATAATGGCTTGAACTAGTCACACTTCATTGTATGTGCACCCATGTGTTATAATGTGACTTCCATACTCACATATTTTATCATGGCACATAACATTAGAACCCTGTATTAAAATGTGACTTGTAGGCCTACATGTTTTATCATGGCGTTTAACTACCCGGTACCCTCTGTTTGTGCATCCCTGTATTAGAATGTGACTTGTAGGCCTACATGTTTTATCACGGCGTGAACTACCCGGTACCCTGTGTTTGTGCATCCCTGTATTAGAATGTGACTTGTAGGCCTACATGTTTTAGCATGGCGTGAACTACCCGGTACCCTGTATTAAAATGTGACTTGTAAGCCTACATGTTTTATCACGGCGTGAATTACCCGGTGCCCTGTGTTTGTGCATCCCTGTATTAGAATGTGACTTGTAGGCTTACATGTTTTATCACGGCGTGAACTACCTGGTACCCGGTGTTTGTGCATCCCTGTATTAGAATGTGACTTGTAGGCTTACATGTTTTATCACGGCGTGAAATACCCGGTACCCGTTGTTTGTGCACCCCTGTATTGAAAGGTGACCTATGCTTGTTGTTCACTGTACCTCCTGTAACAACTCCGGAGCCATGTACGACTTGTTACTGTCGGGACACGCCGGTATCAAATGTACCGACCATTTTCACGGCAACAGTTCTATTCTCGTGAAGCCTGAGGGTACACTTGTTGTCCACCCCCCGCCCCCTCCTCATCCTCTGAATCCCTTGCCACCTCTACCGGATCATTGGTAAAACTCGTCCCTGTATCTGAAACGCAGGTGTCTGACTTTCGCCGTCCACTGAGCCAATAGATACGCTTGCATGACTTGTGTGTGTTGATTCGTTTCCATAGTGCTTGTTATTTAATAACGTCCACGTGAATCGAAAATAATTATGATTGATCTCACGTGTTATGTGTTTTTTTTCTTTTTTTCCCCCCACCCGTGTTCCATGTTTAGTTTTCTCTTATGCTTTCTGGTGGTTGGATGAGACTTTGATAATAACTCTCAGTAGGAATTCGATAAGCGGGGATGTTAATAGATGGGGATTTAAATAGAGGTTGTATTTGGAAAACAGGAAACTACATAAACACAGTGTTTAACTTCTGACGGAGCGGCGTTTCGGTACCGCTATTCAAACACAATCACATTATGATGGATTTTAAAACATTTTCATTTTGTTTTTAGAAGAAAATTCTGGCTTGAAAACATGTCTTTTGAAGCTTAAATTTAAAAAAAAATATTAGGGGAGCCAGACCACCAGTTAAAGCGTTCCGGTACCTATAAATTTAGAAATCAACCACTGTATATATACATATATGGGATTTTAAATAATATTATATTTTATATATTTATTTTTAATTATTTTATATTATAAAAAGGATGGTTTTAAATAAAATTACAATCAAAACAAGAAGCTTTGAAAACTTTTTTTTAATGACTAGTGGTGAGCTACCCTATATTTATAAATATGAGCATGGGAACCAAAACACACACGCATATGTATATATGTATATAGGCATATCTATATGATTAAAAATGTATCTATATATCTTAATATATTTATTTCTCTTTTTTAATATATATTAATATATAGTTGATTTTGGTGTATGTATAGTAATAATATATATTTACATAGAGAAACAAATGTAAATAAGTTAAATAAATACATTGTTTATCATATGTGTTTCGGTTCCCGCGCTCGTGTGCATACATATTTATTCTAAACATTCTTATTTTTCCACACATCTATTTATAAAACTATAGTTTGAAATGCCTATAAAATCTTTTCTTGTTTTTTTCCTATCACACTTAACATAAGATTATTAACAGAATGATGTATAAAGAATGACACTGTAAAACCAGTTCTTCAGCCAATTATCGATTATACGAGTCTGGCGTAGGGGTATCTGGCAAAATCTCATGCGGGTAAGGTGAAATCATTGCCGGAACCGTAGTCTTGAAAATAATTGGTGACGCATCCTGGTACGTCTCCAGCGGGACTATGAATTGAGACTTGGGTATGGTGATTGTCGGGGAGCACTTCTAGAGGTTTGAGCAGTCTTTCTAATCCGGTGATTAGGGAACTAAGTAGAAGACTCAGAGGTGTTTGAAAGACATCACAATACACTACTAGAATAAACGAGATGTTGACAGCTATTAGTCCGTGGGAGGCTCTCTTCCGGTGGCTAGGGAACTATACTCCATTCACGGTAGGAATTACTCTATGAAAGGTCTTTTTTCCTACCAATATCCTACTATATAATAGATTTCTGGCAAGGAAAAGGGCCTTTCAGAAAACAATTCCTACGCTGAACAGACGCTATGTGATACTTCCAGGAGGGTCCCTTCCCAAAGACGTCACAAAACCCTGTTCGGGTAATAGAGATTTTGGTATCCTGTGTCCCACGGGAGACTCTCGCGCAGCGACTATGGAACTACGCGATAGTTCCTGGAGGGTCCCACAGTTGGCACAGACTCCTAATTGTTTAAGAATGGCTAATCGCTGTCCAAGATCTCTGACAATACAGTACTCTCACCTAGTACTCCGTAGAGGAATGTGACTTCACAACTCTCTAGAGACACTTAAGGTTAATTGATTTATTATTTGCGTTTACTAACTTTTTCAGACATTCTTCGTAAAATGCGGCAAACCATCACTTTAATGTACGCCTAAAATCTATAATAGTCTATATGTATTATTTGATTCGTTCTCGTGCTTCGCTATTGGAAGCATTAGAACATGCACTTGGGAATCAGTGTCGGTCAAGCGTTTGATGAAGCGGGTGTTTATCTTATGTCTTTTGTCTCAGGTTTCCTGAACGCCAACACGGACGCCCACCTGAGGTCGCCCTCCAACTACGGCCTCATGGACCAGATAGCGGCCCTGCACTGGATCCAGGAGAACATCGCCGCTTTCGGCGGGGACCCGGGCAACGTCACGGTGGTGGGCCACGGGACCGGCGCCGCCTGCGTCCATTTCCTCATGGCGTCCAGCGCCGTGCCCGATGGTGAGTCTCTATCTCTACCTTCAACCCCACCTCTGTGTTTGTCGGGTGTCCTTTGAGGACGTTCCTTGCCCATACTCGGAGAGTCAGGCTCACATTAGATTGTGGTTGAGGTTCAAATCCCGGATGAGTCTGTGGTATTAATCATAGTGGTTATGTGAAAACTACCCACAGTACACCCATCCGGGATTTGAACCCTGACCGTCTCTTCATTGGAAAAACAGATTAGATGAGTGTTTTTTTACATTTAGTCCACGCGCCCACGAATTTTGTATGTTTTGTATGTAATGGATTTTAGGTATCTGTGGTTCGAATCCCTGAGGGTGGTGTTCCTTCAATAATTTCCTAATCTCTCCACAAAAATTCGGGTATATTTATTCTAGATTCTTCTTAACTTATCTCTAACCCAATATGTGGATAGCTCTAACGGGTAGTAAGACCGTACACAAAATAAAAAATATATAAACGAATAAATTATATAGATGTAAAATAAGCTTTTAACTTTGATGCTAACCAAATAAGCTTATAAACGGGAGAATGGAACTAATTTAACTATGGAACTGTGGGAGATGTCGATGATTCTGTAATTGTTCTTTAAAAAATAAATACAACTGTGGTAAATAATGTCGACCCGCTTTGGTAGCCGCATGGCTTAACGCGCTACTTTCGTCTTAGACTAGACTGCTGAAGACGGGGAGATCGGGGTTCAATCCTGGTTGGGTTCACTGAGTGGGGTATTTCCTAAATGGCTTTCCACTGCCCCTCAACGCAAGTGTGGGTGCCCTTCCTCTACGTTAAATCTTAATAGTTCTTAACACATTGGTGTAATTAGTACATAGGAGGCGTATAACCCGAACGGGTAGTAAGATTCGGTGCTAAAAATAATCAAGTTAAAAACTTATTTAGGTCTACCAACAACTCCTTCCACTCTCAAAATTAACAGGAAACTTTCCAAACAAAAGTATCAAGAAACTAAAAGGGATGAAAATACTAGTTCTAACTGTGTTGAAAATTACAAATATGAAAACCAATTCCAGTGTTGATTTCATTAGAAGTGTCAAGGATTATCTTACTGTATGCAATTTTTTTTTGCACGTAGACTGACACTCTAATTAGATATTTTGAACTTTTTTATCTACAGAGATTAGTTTTAAACTATTTACATTTTATAACAGATTTTGTTTTTCAGATTTAAAGTAAGTTTTAAATAAGCCAAATACTAATTTTATTTATAGTCTTTACTAATTTACTACTGTTTTGTTTTAAATTGTAAATTTATAACTTATTTTTCTTCAATAATGACTGAATATAGTTTTTATTAGGTAAACGTACCCTGTAAATAATATTTTTATCCATTTGTAATATGTTTTTAAAATATTAGAAGATTTTTAAACAATCTTTACAAGTAGTGTGAAATTGAACGGGAGCTGCAAAAACCCACAAACTTAAATTGTTTTTAATTTTGATCTTAAAAATACATTTATGCCGGGAAATATGATATAAAAATGGTTTTAAAAACACAAGCATCTACTTAATAACGTTTGTCTGATTATTTAAAATTGATTATTACTTCATGTAAACGTAGAAGACAATTAACCTTAATATTGGAAAATTATCCGGGTTTGTTGTGTGTGTGTGTGTGTGTGTGTGTGTGTGTAATATATACATATATGTAGTTAATGTACCTAACGCAATAAAAAATATGATAATATTTGTGTAATATAATATCTATCATCGTTATTTATGTGTCTTTGAAACAATAAATAGTTTAATACAAAATAGTAATAGCTTGAAAAACAAACATTTACTTTGATAAATGTTAAAGGTTCATATCTCCATAAATAAACTTTATATCATGGGCATGAGAAATAACTAGACATAGCCATCCACCCCAAAAGTACGTTTTGTTGTTGTTTTTGTTTTTGCTAGCTAGAATGACCCCCCATCCCCTTATTACACGATTTGAATATCGGTGAATCCCCTGAGCACCACACCACAAAACCCTCAACTAGTATTCTCCCTCTCTTTAAAAAAAACCCCCAACCTTTTCTATGGTTTAGGAAACAACGCGAGAAAGAGCGAGATAAAGATTGAATACATAAAAAAACAAAACAAGTAAACATTCCCTGTTCAACCCTATTATCTCCCATTCAGTCGGCCGTCCCAGCTTGAGCCCGGAGAGAAGTGTGTCGACCTCTCACGCACGAAGACTTCTCGACCGGGCATAAGCCGACCCCCGAAACAATCTGCAAAATGCTATCGAGAGGATTATGTAGGTAGAGTCCTATTTTCATAGGAAGGGCCTTTAAAAACTAGTACAAATATATTGTTCTTTGCGGCCAAAATAGTTAATAATATCGGCATGTTAGGGCTACATCAATCTTTAGCTCAGTTTGTGGAAAAATGAGCCAATACTGATGTACCCTTGCCCAGGATCCGTCCAAACGTACTAATGTACCGTTGCCCAGGCGATGTCCAAACGTACTAATGTACCGTTGCCCAGGCGATGTCCAAACGTACTAATGTACCGTTGCCCAGGGAATGTCCAAACATACAAATGTACCGTTGCTCAGGGAACGTCCAAACGTACTAATGTACCGTTGCCCAGGGTCCGTCCAAACGTAATAATGTATCGTTGCCCAGGGTCCGTCCCAACGTACTAATGTACCGTTGTCCAGGGTCCGTCCAAACGTACTAATGTACCGTTTCCCAGGGTCCGTCCAAACGTTACTAATGCACCGTTGCCCAGGCGATGTCCAAACGTACTAATGTACCGTTGCCCAGGGAATGTCCAAACATACAAATGTACCGTTGCCCAGGGTCCATCCAAACGTACTAATGTACCGTTGCCCAGGGGACGTCCAAACCTACTAATGTACCGTTGCCCAGGGGATGTACAAACCTACTAATGTACCGTTGCCCAGGGGATGTACAAACCTACTAATGTACCGTTGCCCAGGGGACGTCCAAACGTACTAATGCACCGTTGCCCAGGCGATGTCCAAACGTACTAATTGTACCGTTGCCCAGGGAATGTCCAAACATACAAATGTACCGTTGCTCAGGGAACGTCCAAACGTACTAATGTACCGTTGCCCAGGGGACGCCCGAATGTACTAATAGTACATTCTTTCTTTGGGGGCTCTTTCCATGTACTCGATAAAAGGAGAGGATGATGGTAGTGAATATGATATAGGGTGGAGCCAATGAAGATCTTAACCTAACTGAATCCCGACCAACCAAATGCTGGTGACTAAGGGAATTATTCGCCTTTTCGAGAAAAATCCCACTGGTACTTGCCGGTGGATCAAACCTGGGGCCTCTAGATTACTACACCACGAGACCGGTTGGCTAAAATAGATAACATTTTAGTATATTATCAATTCGGATAAATTGAAAAATGACTCCTGGACATGGGAATCGAAACCGGAACCTTTGGCTTGTCGTGCCAATGATCTAACCACTGAGGTATCCAGGGATCGTCCCGTGGCAAGGGCCATTCTTCGCTCACGTTGTTAAGGCCGAGTCTGTGATGGACGTGTGTATATCATCAGCTACTAAGAACTATCATTAATATTACAGCCACTGGTTACTCTGGTTGTGGCTTTATACTACCAATAGTAAAACATATACATAGTAAAAATACATATTTGAATATGATTTATAAACGATTGATTTACATCCCCTAAACATCCGCCTTTCATGTATAGAACTCGCCATAGGAGTGATTGTAACTGACAACTAGTTGAAGATATACAAATAGTTAAAAGAAAAAAAATTAACTATAAATAAATTGTATTTTGTGAAAATTTTGACAGTCAAAAGTGACGACAAATCTATATATTATTTCTGTTGTCAACATCCCTTTTTTCTCAATTAAGACAAAGCCTACTGAGATGAATAAGGTATCAGTAGATAGGATATTTTTTTTACCGACTTCTGATCTAGCATACTCAGTTTACGTTAAATTAACCTGTCAGGCTTAAAAACTGGTCAATATATAATCTTGCAGATTATATGGTTTGGCGAATGGATACATGATAGTAAATCTGGTAGCTTTTGCTGGTGTCATTCCTATCTTAGATGTGGTATACTTAATTGTGTGACTTTGCTTTCTTCCAACTATTATTAGTGTTACTTAATATGTACAGCATTTAGGTTTAATTACTTTTATACATTTTCAAAATTATGATCATTTACATCGACACATTTTTAAATTCGCTTTATAAAAGATTGATGGACTAGCACGTGGTAACGTCTGTATCAATATTTATGCAAGCATTTTAATGCGCTCCTTCATGTTTTATGGAGAGGTTGGTAGTGGTTTACACACTTTGTCTTTAAGGTAATCCTGGTTTATAGTGGTTGACACACTTTGTCTTTAAGGTAATCCTGGTTTATAGTGGTTGATACACTTTGTCTTTAAGGTAATCCTGGTTTATAGTGGTTGATACACTTTGTCTTTAAGGTAATCCTGGTTTATAGTGGTTGATACACTTTGTCTTTAAGGTAATCCTGGTTCATAGTGGTTGATACACTTTGTCTTTAAGGTAGTCCTGGTTTATAGTGGTTGATACACTTTGTCTTTAAGGTAATCCTGGTTTATAGTGGTTGATACACTTTGTCTTTGAGATAATCCTGGTTTATAGTGGTTGATACCCTTTGTCTTTAAGGTAGTCCTGGTTTATAGTGGTTGATACCCTTTGTCTTTAAGGTAATCCTGGTTTATTGTGGTTGATACACTTTTTATTTAAGGTAATCCTGGCTCTTAGGGGTTGATACACTTTGTCTTTAAAGTAATCCTGGTTTATATTGGTTGATACACTTTGTCTTTAAAGTAACTCCATAAAAAAAATACAAAGATGTGTGCGAGAGATTTTAGAAATTCATTAACATATTTTTATAAATAATATTGTACTTGACGTAATAAATAATAAAATAATGTAATGAAAAGTTCCTGAATAGAAATTGTTTCAAAAATACATGTTAAAATATCTTTAATAATTTATCTCAAAAAAAGTCTGAGACGAAAGTTTATTTCGTATAGAATGAAACTCCTCTAAAAAAATGTAGTGGCTTTTTTTTTAAGTCGACCTTGAAATAAACTCTAAGACGCCCACCAAATAAAAATATCCAATGCGGCTTTCTTTCCCCCTAAAAAACACCTTTTTGTTCGAAGCAATTTTTTTAATGCTTCATTTAAGGGATATTGATGACCTGGCGGTCTAGGGGTAGGGTGTCAGACTTATATGCAGGCGGCCGGGGTTCAATCCTTGGTCCCGGCATAGATTTATCTGATTACCAAACCCTTCCTTCCCCTCTGACAAGACGTGTATTACTCACAACTTGTGAATGTGTGGTAATGCCAGGCCTCCACCGTGGTTCGGATTCCACGTTAAACTGTAGGTCCTCCATTTCATCTCACAATCACCCTACTACTACATATTGGCGTAAGTGCGTATAACCCGAACGGGTAGTAAGACGCAGTGGTGATGATGATAATAATAATAATAATAATAATTTAAGGGATATTCTAGTGTTTCAACTTTAATGCCTCACCCGGTATATATAGATAATATCTATCGATAGTGACAGTTGCAGATAACATGACTTGACGTATAAAAGCATGAAAGTAAATCTAGGATATGTTATAGTTGTCAGATAAGAATCTTCTTTTGAAAATTGGACTTTAGAGAGTACGTGCGTGCATGCATCGATCCTTTCTCTAGGGGAATATATGGCCTTGGGGGGGGGGGGGAGTATGGTTTT
>CABFVX010000148.1:36648-57588 GCA_902151425.1 Timema shepardi | reverse complement strand
ATTCGTAATTTTGTTGGGGAAAGAATGTCTGTATAGGAAAAGTGGCGTTCTTGGAGGAGGGGGAGGGGATGGAAATAAAAAAAATGTAAAGAAAATATATAAGAGCTGAGAAGAGGTGGGGGGGGAAATATGTATATGTAGGTTGCGATGGTGAACCTTGAAAAAACTGGTTTTGCTACAGTGCTTCTTTATTCCACACTTCCCTATTCTCTTTTTTTTTTCTCTTTCCAATCCTCAGTATGTTACTCAAGACTGGTAGAGGAAATAGAGTAGTTGGTTATGTCGGAATGGGCTGAGAATGGCCGGGGGAGGGGGGATAGCAAAACACATTGCAGAATCCACTACATTCATGTCTCCGAACTAAAAAAATAATCTGTCACAGTGCGGAGGTTGGGCCGTTTATCAAAAACATTTTTATTTTATTTTGGTTGTTGTGTGTTACTGTTGTTACAGGGTTGAGTTTTGTACACTGGTTTTATAACCGAATGTGTATGGGGGTATTTTTTTTATGGGGTAAGGGAGGGTGGTTATTAGTCACCCCCTGGCGAGCTCAGACGTAACTGTCATAAATAAGACAAGTGGAACAGACCGGCATTTGTCACCCACATGAAAGAATTATTAAAATTACTGTTTTATTGATGGGACAAACATTAACTTTTTGGGGGGGAATAAATAAAAAATTTGTCATTTTTCAAAAATCACTATAAAAATAAATAAAATAAGACACTTTTTTCTTTTAATATTCTATTAATTTAAAACCATTATGTTGATTGAAGAACATGTCTTATTTTGTGGGTGAGATATAATCTAGAACTTAAAGAGTGAACCATTAACTGTTTGACGACAATTTTTTGTTCAACCCCTGTTAAGGTTGAAGTTTTCCAGTATTCCTCTGGTAATAAAAAGCAGGTGAAGCTTTAACTATTTGGAATTCACTGCAAGTTTGGTCGCAAGAGCTAATAAATCTAGAGTTACACAATTCTAAAAAAAACACCCAGGTACGCTATCACGTGGTCTAAGGCGTCAAGATAGTTGAGGTTTCCGCTGACGGAAATCTCGGCGCTCGGATCTTTTCTGGGTGCATTGAGGTTTTTTTGATGTTTTTATGTTATTACTATTCAAATTCTATCTTCCTGAACCGTTACTCATTTGTGTGATTTGATGCGAGCATGCCAACCTGCCATTAAGACATAATCCATACTAATATTATAAAGAGGAAAGATTTGATTTTTGGTTTGTAATGGATAAACTCAAAAACTACTGGACCGATTTTAAAAATTCTTTCACCAATATAAAGCTATATTATCAGCGAGTAACATAGGCTATATTTTATTTTGAAAATTTAATTTATTCCTCATAAAAATGTCGATAGTCANGTGGGGGGGGGGAAGGGTGAAGGGTCTAGGTATATATATATATTATTCTATCTTCTTAGGTCAATCACTCTCAAGTTGGTTTTATATTATTTCTATCTATCCGGAGCTAGGTGCACTCAGACCTTCGATCTTTTAGTCATCGGCAGTCTAGTCTACTGCGAGAGTAGAGTAGTGTAGAGTAGAGTAGACCAGACAACGCGGCCACCGAAGGGTGTTTGTGTGTATTGGATGAGAGGCCCAGTATTATGGTAACTATTAATGTATTAACTTGAAAGTATCATTTAAGCAATAGAAGTTATAATCTTGATTATAATAAAACTGTAGTAAAGTGTCAATTGGTTTTTAATAACCTATAATATTATTGATGATGTACATATTATTATCATATATAATAATTGGTTACCCTTTAATCTAATTCCAAATAAACTTGTGACTCCATAGTGTGAGCCCACAAGCGAGCTATACCAACTGAGCGGCCGCCCCTGTTTTCAATGATAGTACCAACATTTGCAGATAGAGGGTTTCATGTGGTCAGCACAATTAACCCTCCGGCCGTTAATTTCAGTTTTATAGACCGAAGTTGTTTCTAATTTTTTCAAGTAGCTCCTCATTTATCCTCACAAGTATGATACATACATACACACACACATACACAAACACATGCATATGTGTGTGAATGTATATGTATGTATGTGTATGTATATGTATGTGTATGTATATGTATGTATGTATGTATGTATGTATATGTATGTATGTATATGTATGTATGTATATGTATGTATGTGTATGTATGTATATGTATGTATGTATATGTATGTATATATATGTATATGTATGTATATGTATGTATATGTATGTATATGTATATGTATGTATATGTATGTATATATATGTATGTATATGTATGTATGTATATATATGTATGTATATGTATGTATGTATATATATGTATGTATATATATATGTATGTATATATATGTATGTATATGTATGTATGTATATGTATGTATGTATATGTATGTATGTATATGTATGTATATATATGTATGTGTATGTATGTATATATATATATGTATGTGTATGTATGTATATATATATATGTATGTGTATGTATGTATATATATGTATGTATGTATATGTATGTATATATATGTATGTATGTATATGTATGTATATGTATGTATATGTATGTATGTATGTGTATGTATGTGTATGTATGTATATATATGTATGTGTATGTATGTATATGAATAAATATGTATATGTGTGTATATGTATATGTGTATATATGTATATAGTTCTACTATTAATACATAGTTTAATATTCCCTCTTCTGATTTCGATTTCTAATCAAATTGTCATTTTGATGGTATCAGGTTAAATTCGTGTTTTATTATCTAATTATTATTTTAATCGTCACGATTACTTAAGTAGAATATTATTACCAGAGGAATCCTCCTATATTTGTTTTGACAGTTCAACAAAGGGTTTATTATATACGTAATCTAAGGAATTGGGGATGAGAAATGCAGACCAGAGGAAATATATCCCAAACCAGTGCTCAGAGAAGATAGGCAAACCACAGTACAAAGTTTGCGCTCTTAGGATTGATCCCCGTTCTCTCTGTCAATAGCACCCAGCTGCAATTCAAGTTTAAAGCCTTAGGTATCTCTGTCTTCGCTGTGGCTTATGATTTTTCAATTAATTTAAGTTAAGGCGAAGCTTGGTGGGTTTAATGGTTATAATTACGGAAATTATCCCTAACTGAATCATATTCTAACAAAACTCTGATCATGGGGCAAACCCTGGATAGCTTAGTGGTAGGACATCGGTGCAATAAACCAAAGGTCCCGACTTCAATTCCTATGTCCAGATGAATTTTTTTTTTAAATTAATTGAATTGTGGTCTCCTCCATATGGATAGTCCTGTAATTATAAGTATTTGCAGCCTGTATTTTATATTTAATTGTAAATTAGTGAACTAAAATTAAAATTATCTCTTTTTAACTCTACCAAAAAAAATCACTGCAAAATATTACATATTTTATCATATATGCTATGCATTTTAATTAGGGACTACATATTTAAAATCCAATCATATGACTAACATAAATACTAATTTTCCTTAGAATAAGCAAACATATAAAGTTGATAATCATATGAAATGCTTTTCACATATAAATTTTATAAAACAGTTTTTTCTCATCATCATCATCATCAGGTCATCAATCTTGTGATTGGTCTGCTGCACCTCTACACTTTTACTTAAACTGGGCCTTTTTTTTACATGTTTGTACCTTCTTCTGCCAACATCGTCCGCTCTCTGAATCATGTAGTCCAAACTTGTGTCTCCCTCTTGAATTTCTCTCTTCCACATATTCTTAACTTCGTCACACTATCATGATTCATTAGGCTATGTGGCCTACCATGTTAACTACTCTCTGTCTTATACCTTTCCAAAGCTTCATTATATATACATACATGTTTACATATACATACATTAATATACTTATACACACACACACATGTATACATACACACACATACATATTTGGTACAGCACCGTACTGAGGCACTTGAGTCTAAGCCGGACAATGAAATTGACCCTATGTGTCTAAGAGTTTTAAAATGTCTATAAATTGCCACGGTTATTTTTAAATTTATTTATGGGTGTTTTTATATACAACAACAAATTAAAAACTTTTGTTTTTTATATTTGTTTTATAGTATTGTATATTTTGTAAGTAAATGTTTATTTAGCACGTAAATATATACACTAAATATCTAACTCGTCTATTTGGATTTTAATATTTTTACCTGTGAGAGCAAATTTAGTCAAATTTAGACAAAAAAAAGAGTTTTGACATAAAAATTGCAAAAAATACTCACTTTTTCTTGCATTCCCTTCTATTTAACTTTAAGGTATCCCTGGTCTAGGATACAAAAAAGACTATCAAATAAATACAAAAAATTCATTGGACTTACAAAAAATTTTAAAATTAGAAAATGAATGAGTGACATTTAAATCCAAATATAGCTTTTGTGTGTATGTGTTTGTTTGTGCACTAAGAGGGTGTGTAATACGTCACTCGGGTCGAGGATAGTAATCGTCGGCTACAACAGCGAGACGATACATACCTGACTTAATCTAGGATCATAATATCATGTCGTCGACCTGAGATGTCGGCCCGGAATTCAATACCAACATATCCTGGATAACCGATCCGTGGGCTATAATTAGTTACCTCAATTCCATGTGTATTGGACGTGTATGATGCTCCAGATAACGATGACGCGTTAATATAAAGGTCAAAGGTTCGAATCTTTGTCCACGCACACGTGCCAAAAACATAGTTACAGTTTCTTAGGGTAAGTATTCAGTGAAGGCGAGAAAAGTTCAGTGTATTAGCAGTTTATGTATCAAAATATTTTTTGGTCAAATTTAAAGAAAAAAACTCCAGTACAAATAGAGTTTAATTTTCTACACATGATGATATCAACAGTTCTTGAATATCTGTTTTAAGGTGTCCTGAAATTTAATGACAAATTTTCTCTTTATTTAAAAAGAAGATCATCTAATGCCACTGTACACATGGCAGATATTCAACAACTGTTGATATCAACATATGAAGAAAATTAAACTCTCTCTTTCTACTGAAAAATAATTTGATTTATTTTGGTCAAAAAATTTTTTGTTATAAAAACTATTAAAAAAACACTGGCCTTTTATCGTGTTCCCTAGATCTCCAACTTAAGGGAGCTGCCTAAATAGCTGAGATATTAAAATTGAGATGGTGCTCTTAGGTTAAATATTGACCAAACACGAGTTTGGCGTAAACAGGAATGAACACAAAACTATTATCTATGATCCTATACGTACATAGACTTGTAAACTTAATTTTTATGTTTTTCACTCTGAAAATTCTAAAATAAAACAATATTTTGGTTAATCATTAATACCTATATGTCCTTGTAAACTAAAAGTAACTGCTAAAGTACCGTAGAAAGAATATTTGTAAATCGAATAGTGATATTAAATGTGTTTTTTTAAGGAGCTTAACACCATACATACATATAACCTAATCTCTAATGAGGTAGGGATGAGAAAGGAAGCATTTTAGAGGTAATATACCCGCATTTGCGTGGAAGGAGAGTGACATTTAGTATTAAAAAAACCTCAGTGAACTAAAACTATATTCGAACTCCGATCTCACAGTCATCCGCAAACCAGTTTAACCCGGCTGAGATGCCCTAGCCCTTTAGGACACTAATGTGGTTAATTAATTATATATTACACTTTATAAATCATTGTTCCACGTCCTACTAGCCATCCATGTTATTTTCATAATAACATCAATAGGGTTGGAAGGAGTAAACTGGACTGTATAAGAAATGTGTCCGCATTTTCCTGAAAGAAGTGTAGGAAACTACTTTTGGAAATAAAACATATCATTATACTTGTCCGGGATTCGAACTCTGACCATTATTTTACGGGAAAACCTTATGAGACTATATTGACACCTCTATACACCTGCCCCTACCTTATAAAATAATCCAGATATTTCAGATTTTATATCAGTTATTTAAATGATAAATCCCAATGAAATCAACTGTAATATTTTTTTAACATGTCCGTTTTATAGTCAGCTGATACGATGATTTTTTTTTTAACTTCCGAGTTTATGAAATCTTAAGATACTTCATGTAACTCTTGGTTTAAGTACTATAGAAAGTATATTATTATTATTATTATGAACGAGAGTAACTTATCAAAGTTTGCGACATACAAGGTTTATGTTAAAGTAGCCGTCAATTTTCCAAGGATGGGAGTGGGGGAAGGGTTGAAGCTAGATAGCTAACCCTCGTAAAAGTTGGCGAATTGGGGTTGCTATCTGACATCACTTTTAAATATTCATCCTTCTCCCCCCTTTATGCTAGCTTCTTTATGTAGGATATTGGTTTTTTTTTACTGTACTTGTAGCGTGAAGGTCATAACCTTCCATTTTATGTTGTTTGCCTTTGAGTTTGAAACGTTGTCAATATTTTAACATTTTATCTTTTAATATGGATTTACTTTAGTCTACTAGTAATGGATATAGCGTGTTAACTTATTAGCTATATGTCTACATTCACTTTAAACCCTCGTACTTTAATTTTAAATTACTGCACAGTTTATAAAAACACGTTTTCAGCGTAGCTTAAAAGAAGTCATCTTTTGCCGATATCGTGCCAGTAAAATAAGTTCATCTGTGGACATATCTTTCGAAACCCACATAAAAGTTTATATTTTCTAAAAGAGGAAACTAAGATAGTTATATAGATACTTAAAATTTTACGTTAATTGTAGTATATATGATTTAAAAAAGAAGTTTTCCTTGTGCAGCTGTTCGTTGGTCGTTACGGCATATATTTGTATGGAAACTGTCTCAAATCGCATTAAATAGAGACCCATATATATATTTTTTTACTTCGTCTATTATCATAATATAACCTTATTGAAATGCATTCCAATTGGATAAACCCAAGTAAGATTTATCTTCGAAAATGTAGTTTTGTACCAAAAATGAACAAAATTATAAAATTGATATGTCAACTTTTGTTTTTGATAAGTATTTTATTTATGATTTTTATTTAATATATTTTAACAAATTGGCTATTTAAGGGTTTAATATATAATAAAGTTGGGTGTGAGGGGTAGTTAAAGGGAGTTCACCCCCATTAACATATATAAAGTATGTAAAGAACACCCTATCCTCTCCTAAACTAGAAATACAGTCTGTTGAGATTATTATACTGATGGACCACAGGTGTAGTAGGTATATTTTATTTACTAACAATTTATGAAAATAATATCAAAATATTGTAGATTAGCTCAATGTAATTGGTAAGGAAGTCATCTTGAATGGCTATCTAGGTAAGACCATACTAAAATAAAACACATACACTTATTTCTTAATTTCTCTTCTGATCACTTTCACATTTTTTTTTAAATTTACATCTTTGGAAATATTTATTTTTAGTTTTAAGAAAATCATAAAAACAAGGACAAATCTTAATCTACATATTTGAAAAAGTTGGAAGGTAAAATAGAAATGAAGAGAAAAGTTTATTCTTTTTTTATTGGGGTCTAACCATATAATTATTTCAAGTTTTACTTTTTCCCTGTCATTTATATCAAATAATTTTACCACTCTCTATATTGTTTTCATAATATCTCAAGTCATCGGTCATTTATTTGTTTTTACTTATTAAAAATGTATACATTTATTTATATAACATATTTTAAATCCTATTAATATATTCTTAATATATATTACAAACATATATCTCTATGTTTGAAAATTAATTTGTTATTGTTAGCAAGAGTGATAAAAATAACAGTAAGAGACAGACACAACTGTTTTGTCGCAGGTTGAAATGGGGAGGTGGTAGCGACGGCAAATGGGTGTCTGGGACTATATTTGATCATATAGGGCCTATTGACAAACTATTATAAAATATATAGCAATATAAAATTAATCTTCAAAACCATTCTTAACTAATTTGTAATTATTTAACCTACCTTATTCTTTTTAAATGTATTATTACATTTTAAATGCATTTAGGCACGTACATAATTGAAATCATAATATTTATACGTACAGTATATCTCAATCTGTCAATTATTTTATAAAACATTTTGGTTTAGAATAGCAAATATTTACATTAGCTACCGATATTAATATTCAAACGTCAACCATGTAGCATTTCTTAAATTATAAATTTGGAATATATGTGAACAAAATAATCATATATATATATATATATATATATATATATGACCCGCTATTTAAAATAAGCTTAAAAATAATATTAATTTTTATCTAATATTTACCGGAATTGGTGGTTGGATAGTCTAAACCTTTCAACAGGTTAGAATTCCTAGGACTTAAAAGTAGAGCTTAGAATCCTGGTTGGCTGCATTGAAAGTGTTTTTTCCCTTAGAAATGTTTACATCTAGCCCCACGAAAATTCTTATAAATTTCTTTCAATTATACCTTCCCTATCCAACCATTTTAAATAGGCATATAGTTGGAAGGGTAGTAAGACGTGGTGTGAATGAAAATCTAAATTATTACAAAATTAATATATTTTAAATGTTTTAAAATTTATTTTTTCCAATATTGTTGACTTTGTCGGATATCAGTTATGTATAGCTCTGTGCCAGGTTATATCAAAACCATAAAAGTTATCGAAACGGTTTCATTATTTTGAGTGTGTACACAATCTTATAATTTGGCAAAATTAAACTTGTATTGAAATACTGAAAGCTGCCCGATATAAAACTCTTAACTCAATACCTATCAATTAATATTAAGTATTTATAATAGAGACCATCTTACCTTCCAATTAAATAAGCGAACACATTTTTAATCGCAGATATTAATTTAGATAGAGACTTTGTTGCTACTTTCCTGAAATTTAATTTTTTTATACAAATCAGACATAATTAATAAAAATGCTCATTAGCCTTATAATTAGAAGTTTTTAAAATAAAACATCTGTTAAAATATTAATGAGTTGTTTGAAAATAAATAGATTATTTTAAAGAAAAAGAAACAAAAATCGATAAACATTGCTATTTAATTTTAATAATAATAATAATAATAGCACCGCGTCTTACTACCCGTTCGAGTTATACGCTTTTAAGTACTAATTACTCTAATGGATTAGGAATTGGGAAGGTTGAATTAGAGGAAGTGAACCCGCATTTGCGTGGAGGGAGAGTGGAAAACAATTTAGGAAAAACCACCCCCAGTTCACCCGACCGAGATTCGAACCTCGATCTCCCCGTCCTCAGTGGTTGAGCTCAACACGACAAGCGCGTTAGCCAACTACGCCACCGAGGCGGGTTAATTTTAATATAGGACTATTATAACACTAGGAGTGGTATACAAAAGCGATGAGTGTTGTTTGAGTGTGAGTGTAGCTTTAGTGTAGCTTTACTGTCAAGCCCTAACTTGTTACTAAATCTCGATTCACGATTTGATGTCATATCTTGATTAAATGACAGTGATATTTTTGGAATGAACCAATTTTGCCACTAAAACTAAACTTAACACAACATTTAACCTCGTTCATGAACACCGGGCTAATGTGTGGAATGCCAGGCCTCCGCCGTGGTTCGGATTCCACGTTAAACTGTAGGTCCTCCATTTCATCTCACAATCACCCTACCATCACACATTAGCGTAAGAGTGTATATAACCAGAACGGATAGTAAGACGCGGTGCTAATAATAATAATAATAACATATCGCAGATATTTTAAAGTTGTTGAGATTACTTTGTTTAGGAAATTTAATTAAATGTATTTACCAGAGCAAATTTATTATGAAAAAAATATAGATAAATAGATAGATGTTATTTAAAAAAACATGGAAATACACAGGGGGGGGGATACCTGCATATAGTGGCTACAGTGATAGCGGGAATGAACTATCACGTTGAATGTAATGGTGCTAGCTTAGGTTAGGCGAGTTTAGTTTAGTTTAGACTAGGATAGTCAATGTCAACAAACGGTGGTGCCTCATGGGAATCAAAGACTACACACAATGGAGCACTTTTTCTGTATCTATTTTGTGCGCTTCTGATATAATCCAAAGCAGACACACAAATTCAGCCTGTGTGCTTTCATTACGTAGCCATAATGTTAGTAGTAAGATATTTTCTCTTGTTAGCTGAACTAAAATCTAATTACCTGAACTTAATGATAGTCTCAGGAAGGCCTAGAATGACCCAAGGCGTCTTGTGTGGTCGTGTACATTATGGAGAAAATGGGGTGGATTTCACCCCACTGTCGCATTAACAAACCCTTAAGCTTCTTTCACACTGCGTCTTCTACAGCTAGACTGGTGAAGCAAAGCTTGTGCTGATTTATACATGCTTTATGTCAATATCCGAGATGTATCCTTTGTCAACATTGAAATATAGTGAGTTTGCTTTGTTCCTCTGTGGATTAGCTTATAAAATAATCCCATAGTTTAGTCTGTCAAGATAAGACGAATAGGAGTATACACACCGTTTACCCTGAAAGGTAGGAATATTAAAAGCTTACCTTAACGCATTTCTCTATGATTTATTTTATATTATTACTAGCACAGCCTCTTACTATCCGTTCGGGTTGTACGCACTTAGGCTAATGGGTAATGGTAGGGTGATTGTGAGATGAAATGGAGGACATACAGTTAAACGTTCCGAACCACGGTGGAGGCCTGGCATTCCACACATTCACAAGGATTAATTTTATAAAATAGGCTGTTAAAGACGAAGTGTAATGGTAGGTGGGAGAATAGCTGTAGAAGCCACTGTGTGTGATAGTTGTGGTGGAAGGTAGTATCTTAGCCGTAGAAGCCACATTGTGTGTGATAGTTGTGGTGGAAGGTAGTAGCTTAGCTGTAGAAGCCACATTGTGTGCGATAGTTGTGGTGGAAGGTAGTATCTTAGCCGTAGAAGCCACTGTGTGTGATAGTTGTGGTGGAAGGTAGTAGCTTAGCTGTAGAAGCCACATTGTGTGTGATAGTTGTGGTGGAAGGTAGTAGCTTAGCTGTAGAAGCCACTGTGTATGATAGTTGTGGTGGAAGGTAGTAACTTAGCTGTAGAAGCCACAGTGTGTGATAGTTGTGGTGGAAGGTAGTATCTTAGCTGTAGAAGCCACAGTGTGTGATAGTTGTGGTGTAAGGTAGTATCTTAGCTGTAGAAGCCACAGTGTGTGATAGTTATGGGGGAAGGTAGTATCTTAGCTGTAGAAGCCACAGTGTGTGATAGTTGTGGTGGAAGGTAGTAGCTTAGCTGTAGAAGCCACAGTGTGTGATAGTTGTGGTGGAAGGTAGTATCTTAGCTGTAGAAGCCACAGTGTATGATAGTTGTGGTGGAAGGTAGTATCTTAGCCGTAGAAGCCACAGTGTGTGATAGTTGTGGTGGAAGGTAGTAGCTTAGCTGTAGAAGCCACAGTGTGTGATAGTTGTGGGGGAAGGTAGTAGCTTAGCTGTAGAAGCCACAGTGTGTGATAGTTGTGGTGGAAGGTAGTAGCTCAGCCGTAGAAGCCACAGTGTGTGATAGTTGTGGTGGAAGGTAGTAGCTCAGCCGTAGAAGCCACAGTGTGTGATAGTTGTGGTGGAAGGTAGTAGCTCAGCCGTAGAAGCCACAGTGTGTGATAGTTGTGGTGGAAGGTAGTAGCTCAGCCGTAGAAGCCACAGTGTGTGATAGTTGTGGTGGAAGGTAGTAGCTCAGCCGTAGAAGCCACAGTGTGTGATAGTTGTGGTGGAAGGTAGTAGCTCAGCCGTAGAAGCCACAGTGTGTGATAGTTGTGGTGGAAGGTAGTAGCTCAGCCGTAGAAGCCACAGTGTGTGATAGTTGTGGTGGAAGGTAGTAGCTCAGCCGTAGAAGCCACAGTGTGTGATAGTTGTGGTGGAAGGTAGTAGCTCAGCCGTAGAAGCCACAGTGTGTGATAGTTGTGGTGGAAGGTAGTAGCTCAGCCGTAGAAGCCACAGTGTGTGATAGTTGTGGTGGAAGGTAGTAGCTCAGCCGTAGAAGCCACAGTGTGTGATAGTTGTGGTGGAAGGTAGTAGCTCAGCCGTAGAAGCCACAGTGTGTGATAGTTGTGGTGGAAGGTAGTAGCTCAGCCGTAGAAGCCACAGTGTGTGATAGTTGTGGTGGAAGGTAGTAGCTCAGCTGTAGAAGCCACAGTGTGTGATAGTTGTGGTGGAAGGTAGTAGCTCAGCTGTAGAAGCCACAGTGTGTGATAGTTGTGGTGGAAGGTAGTAGCTCAGCCGTAGAAGCCACAGTGTGTGATAGTTGTGGTGGAAGGTAGTAGCTCAGCTGTAGAAGCCACAGTGTGTGATAGTTGTGGTGGAAGGTAGTAGCTTAGCTGTAGAAGCCACTGTGTATGATAGTTGTGGTGGAAGGCGGGTGCACGATGCCCATGAAAGGAAACTAGCAGTAGATGAGGAAGAGAAAGCTCGGGATTTCGTCGGCGAAGTGTAATTACACGAGACTACATATATATATATGACCTCCCGTGGTGAAGGAGGGGGCTTGTTGATGCTAAGGGGTAGAAGGTACTTCAACGAACTTGTGATTAAGGCGGGGCATCAGTCACTACGAGTTAAGAGTTGCCTCTCGAGCCACGTGCTGTCAAACAGCAACCTACAAATGTGGAAAGGAATTAGAAAGTCACTACCCTTGTTTTAACATAAACTTAAAGTGTAATTGTTTTTAAACTAAATTAATTTGGTATAACTTTTTTTATATAATTTATTATTAATTCACTACCTCTGTTATCAAATCTCTCTATCATTTTTTCAGTCCCTTCTATTAGAAATAGAAAACTGAAACATTGTACATATTCCTAATTCTCGTGAAAGTGAGTTTTATCAAAATTCTAGTTATCTCAATCGTTAACCCCATAAAAACTTTCAATTGCCTTTTTAGTCACTTATAATAAATATACAGGCTAAAATTTTGTACAAATTCTTAATTTGCGTGACATTTCGTTGTATTAAAATTTTAGCTAAACTGATAACGTAGTGCTCAGTGCTTCATTGCAGGTCATATATATGCCTATCATTATGGCGGGAGTATTTTGAGCAATTCTATTGTGAAAAACTAGATAAAGTAGCAGAAAATAGGGAAAATGTTATTATGAGGGAAAGACTTAACTAGTCTGAGGTGTTAAAAGCTACGCAAGTGTTAAATAATTGCAAGGGGAAGACGTAGATGGGTAATTGAAAGGTGCAGGCGTAGATGGGATCACAAGTGAAATGCTAAAGTGTGAGGGCATGGTACTACTTGTCAGATTGTTTTGAGTTTTTCAATGTGTTTGCTGGGATTTGGAATGTTCCCAATGACTGGGAGAATGCTGTCATCGTTCCTTTGTAAAAAAAAAGGCAATAAAATAGTTACAGGGCAATTAGTTTGTTGAGTATTTCAGGTAAAGTTTTTGAGAGAGTTTTAATTGAGAGGGTACGTGAAAAAACTGCGGACAAAATTTGGGGTGTGCGATGTGGTTTCATGCCAGGTGAGAGGTTGCATGGACCAGATATTTGCATTGCAACAAGTGAGTGAGAAATGTACAGCAGTATGGAAGAAAGTATTTTGTGTATTTTTTGATCTGTAGAAATCGTATGGTCGGGTGAATAGAAAGATGTTATAGAATGTTCCGAGAGCGTATGGTGTGGATGCAATGATAGTAAATGCAAAAATGGCGGTGTATGATGGAAGTAAACCATGCCTTAGGGTGGAAGGGGCTTTGAGCGAATGGTTTGACAAGGTTGTGTTATGTGTATATGGTTATTTAATGTATTCATGTATGAAGCGTGATTGTGAGGACGCGATTGGTGTACAAATGGACTATGTGAATGTGGGACTGCTGTTGTATGCAGATGATGCCATATAATACATATTTTTGAAAACCTTGTTTGTAATATATTTTGATTGCATATCATATCCTTAGACATCTGCTGCTTCCATTGTTTTATATACAACTGTTACTTTTTATTAATTTTAATTTCCTTATCATGTTAATAATTTAACATGATCGTCATGGGCATACCAATTATCAATATCATAAAGAATTTTATTATTAATTACATGTTTGAAATTTGCTAAACAGATCTTGCACCCTAACCTACAGCCAAAAGAGCATCCCTTGATTAATTAAATTGCATATTTATATTATAAAATATTCATAAATATATTTTTCAATTCAAATTTGTAGAAAAATCTAATTTATTAAATACTAGATGTTTTTAACAAATGAAGGTCAACAAATAAATATTTAGAAAACACATACATCAGGATTTTAAAACAACTATATATGACCTGATTAAACCAACATAATTATATTTCTACTAATTAATATAAAATTATGACGTTTTACTTTTTTAAGATATCAATAAAAGATAAGAAAAAAATACTAAACAATTTTCCAATATGGTTTATTACACTAGGAAATGTTCTTCACTATCCGAAATAAACATGTATTTCATAGAAACTTTATTTTAATAGAATCTCGATATAATTAAAAATAACTATTTATTCAGGTGTAAAGATTTCTCAGATGGTCATTATTTTAGTAGTAATATGACATCTAGTTAAAATAGCTACCCAATTATATCAGCTCATAACATTATTTTTATATATTTTTTACCCATAATTATAATGTTGGCTAGTTAGATATAATAATTATTATTATTATTAGCACCGCGTCTTACTACCCGTTCAGGTTATACGCACTTACGCTAATGTGTAATGGTAGGGTGATTGTGAGATGAAATGGAGGACCTACAGCTTAACGTGGAATCCGAACCACGGTGGAGGCCTGGTATTCCACACATTCACAAGATGTCTTGTCAGAGGTGAAGGAAGGGTTTGGTAATCAGATAAATCTTTGCCGTGACCGTAGAAATAAATAATTGGCATGAAATGTTTGGATACTTTTTAAGTTTTATTAACTTGTTAAAGTAAGTTAGTATAAATTAACAAAACATGTTTTTAGTCATGAAAATATCTTACAAAATAGCTACAGTCTAGTTTTCAAAAGGCTACCCTTATCTGATCGTTAAAAAAAAGTTAATAGACCTACTTTCACGAATTCATACCAAGTCTTATTATCTATAGGTGTAATATTTCATATATAACTTAATGTATAAAATAACACAAATAATACGATAAAATGTTATCAATGTTGGCCGCAAAAAGAAGTTTGGATTTTCTAAGCTATTTAGCAACGCGTCTTACTACCCATTTGGGTTATACGCCTGCTAAACTGTTCTTCCGATCAAAATCGAGGTATAGGTGTGGTTACTTGGTCCCGATGTGGTGTAATGATGATTATCGCTATGTGGCTATAGCATATGTCTTAAACCTGATTACCAGATCATAGCAACCTTAACCATAAAAACAATTCCCTTTCGGGAAAAAAATATCTCTTGTTCCGCTGGGAGTCGAAATTGGGACTTTAAACACATAAATAATCGGGAGATTTGACCACTTTATAAAGAATAGGGTGACCTGGCGTTCTAGGGGTAAGGTGTCATACTTCTGTGCTGGCGGCCGGGGTTCAATCCTCGGTCCCGGCAAAAATTTATCTGATTACCAAACCCTTCCTTCACCTCTGACAAGACATCTTGTGAATGTGGGGAATGCCAGGCCTCCACCGTGGTTCGGATTCCACGTTAAACTGTAGGTCCTTCATTTCATCTCTCAATCACCCTACCATTACACATTAGCGTAAGTGCGTATAACCCGAACGGGTAGTAAGACGCGGTGCTAATAATAATAATAATAATAATAATAATAATATAAAGAATACAACCATCTTTGACTTAATGCAACACTGCGTAACAAACTGACTATACCTGGGACTTGACCGAACTATAGACATATTCCTCCTGTTAACAAATGTTACTATAAACTCTTAGAAGAAATATGAGTTTGGATATTTATAAAGAGCGAGTACATCCACAGATCTTATAATATTTTACGAATTCCTCAGGATTGGTTAAAGGGATCCAACTATAGATAAATAACCCCTAAATATATTCAACCGTGGCTCAGAGTAATAAAATAAATGTCTTATTTTAATAAGATTTTGAATATTTTTGAAGGATTGACTGAATAAGATGGATTCCAATTTTATGCGTGGATAATTTCAGACAGTGATTAAATTAATCGAAATTAATATAATAATTATTTACTTTGAGTTTTTGATAAACATAAGTTTTTCTAGCATTGCTTCTTAATACCAGTTCGGGCTATAAGACCGTTTACTAGTTACATTAATATGTTAAGGATTAATAAGTTTTAATTCAGAGGAAGTACACCAGTATTTGCGTGGAGGGAGATTGTAAAACCATTTAGGTAAAACCACCCTCACTGCACCCGACCAGGATATAACCCCGATTTCCCTGTCTTCGGCAGTATAGACCAACACGAGAGTAACGCGTTAAACCATTCGGTTACCGAAGCGAGTAAAAAAAATGCATAAATATTAGTAAGGAAAGAGGGGCCAACCCCTGGTCTGGGCTATTCGACCACCGATGAGGATTTTAACGCTGTTATTCTTACCGGTGTCCACAGGGATGCTGTTCCACCGCGCCGTGCTGATGAGCGGCTCAGCCCTCAGTCCTTGGGCCCTCATCCAGACGCCGTCTCGGTACGCCCATCAGGTGGCCCGCCACGCCAACTGCTCCCCGGACCTTCCTCACACGCACCTGCTCAAGTGTCTGCGAGAACGTCCTCTGGCGTCGCTGCTCGCCGCACCCGTCCGAGCGCCGGAGTTCACGTTCGCCTTCGGTCCCGAGCGTCGACGGCGTCGTCATCGATAGTGGTGAACCCCCTGGGGGAGGAGGTGGGAGCGGTGGTGACGGCCCGGGCTCCCAGTTCTCCTCTTCGTCCAACAGCGGGGGTATCGGCAATATGGACCTCAACGCCCTGAACAGTTTGCTTCTTAGGAAGTCGGTAGTGTCGAGACTCGCCAAATACGATCTCCTCCTCGGTGTGGTGAAGGCCGAGGCTTATTTCTCGTTCTCTGGGGAGGACGTTCAGTACGGTATCGAATCGGACAGGAGGTCTAAGATCCTGAGGACTTACGTTAGGAACACGTTCAGGTATCACCTGTCTGAGATCCTGGCGACGATCGTGAACGAGTATACGGACTGGGAGCGACCGGTTCAGCACCCAATAAACATCCGCGACGAGACACTGGAGGCGTTGAGCGACGCCCAGGTGGTGGCGCCCGTCGTCCACACTGCGGACCTCCATTCTTCGGCCAGAAAGAACTCGTACCTGTACGTCTTCGACTACCAGACCAAGTACGGCGACTACCCTCAGGTGAGTTCCTCAGAACTTTCCCACGTTGTGACAAGGTAGATTGAATATATATATATTAGAAATTGGCCTTTATTAAATTTGAATTCTTTTGGTGAAATGGAAGCAAACGTGCGTTAAGGTCAGTATTTTTTCAGCTTTAATAAAATACTTTTTACCAAATAAATAAAATATTACTTATATAGATAAACTTTGTTTAGTTATCTATACACAGTAATCTCAATAGTTTTTTAAACCCACTTTGGGGACCGCCTGGTCTAAGACGTTACTCTCGCAAAATACTAGATTGTCGATGACAGGAAAACCGTGGTTCGATCACGATTGGGCGTACTCAGGGTGATTTTTCCTAAATGGTTTCCCACACTCTCTCTCTCTCTCACTCTCTCTCTCTCTCTTCCTCTATTGCGAGAGTAGCGCCTTTTAGACCAAGCGGCGACAGAAGCGGTTTCCACTAAAGTTAAACTCCGCATAATCCCTAAGGACTTTGAGTCCTGAGAAATAGCAAGACTAGTCACTTTTTCCAAGTGAACAAAAGTTTGTCATCTCTAACATAAACATTATTTCTAAGGACTTAAAATAGTCCAAAAACATTGTTGTGGAGCTTTTTTTAAACACTGCATCTTACTACCCGTTCAGATTATACGCTTATGTACTAATTACGCTAATGTTTTTAGAGATTATAAAGGCTATATTTTTTTTAAAGAATGCCCGCATTTGCGTGGAAGAAAATTGGAAAACCATTTTGGAAAAACTACCCTCAGTACACCCGACCAAAATTAAAACCTCTATTTCCCCGTCATCGACAATCTAGTCTAATGCGAGAGTAGCGCGTTAGACCTTGCGGCCACTGAAGCTATTCACTTTGTCTTTAAGTTAACTGAAAGTTTGGTTGCGAATGAGGGTAGCTATGGTGAACTTTATAAATTTTGTAGATTTTGAAGGTCACTGTAAAGAAGACATAAACAGCAAATATTAAATATATGAAATAAATGATGTTTTCCCTGTGAAGTTATTTGTATGACTTCATATTTAGCTAAGAGCGGAGATTTTAAAAACAAAGTTAATAAAATTGTATGCAAGAAAAACAATTTCACATATTTACATTAGCAATAAAATTGTTATTTAACATGTATCATCATTAAAGTTAGTTAATAGATATGGAAAATATTCTATTTTAACAACAAAATATAACCTGTTTCAGTGGTTGAAAGGTCTAAAGCGCTACTCTTTCAGTAGACTAGACTGCTGATGACGGGAAGTTCTAGGTTCGAATCTCGATTGATTGTGGAGCGTACTTTCAACCAGGTCAGGCCGTTTTTCCTGTGGTGACAAAGTCACAGGTATCACCGTAGCCTAGACAAAGCTACTACAAAATCAGGTGTGTGTGTGTGTGTATATATATATATAATATGTATAATTTTTTTAATCACTGCGTCCTACTATACGTTCGACTTTTACGCTTATGTTCTAATTCTACTGATGGCTTTAGGGATTGGGAAGATTATTTTTAGAAGTGCATCCGCATTTGCACGGACGGAGAGTGGAAAAGCCATTTATAAAACCACCCTCAGTACACCCGACCGAGGTTCTAACCTCGATCTCCCTGTCATAGGCAGTTTAATCTACTGTGAAAGTAGCGCGTTAGACCACGCGGCCACCGAAACGGGTTACGTAATATTTCTCAAGATTAAAAAAAAAGTATTTTACTATTGCGGAGCACCAAAATTCACTGACAATTTAATATTATATACTGTTTCCGTATTCCATACATATGTTTGTTTAAAAAATAAAACCGAATCAAACGAAGGAAATTGCTTCGTAAATGGCGGACGTGGCTATCACTTGAAGTAAATGTTCTCCGAGACCGAGAGCTCTATTACTCCTACCTCACATCCACTCACTCGGCAACAAGACACCTCGGCCGCAAATGGATGCTGAGAATACATCATTAAATGGAGGAGAGAAGGGCTGAAAAAAAACAAAAACAGAAAAAAAGCAACATAAACGTAGGGCTAGGAAGGACTTGTACAGTCTCCGACAAAACTTTCTTACCCTACTACTCTCCATTCATTTACCGGAAGGATTATACGAGGGGTTAGAGTAACTGACTCCGACCAAAGATTACGATTGTCTGTATATATCAAGTGTTGGAGGTGACCTGGCGGTCTAGGGGTAAGGTGTCAGACCTCTGTGCTGGCGGCCGGGGTTCAATCCTCGGTCCCAGCACAGATTTACCTGATCACCAAACCCTTCCTTCACCTCTGACAAGACATCCTGTGAATGTAGGGAATGCCAGGCCTCCACTGTGGTTCGGATCCCACGTTAAACTGTAGGTCCTCCATTTATTTCTCACAATCACCCTACCATTACTCACTAGTGTAAGTGCGTATAACCCGAACGGGTAGTAAGACGCGGTGCTAATAATAATAATCAAGGGTTGGCAAACTGTGGCTTTTTAGCTTCCATCCCACTAGTGTGGACCCCAAACACTTCTTGGTTTGACATATGTCGAAACGTGTCGGATTGAAGTATTCCAGCATCTTTTCAGTGTTAGAAATGCAAAAGAAGTAATGGGACAAGAGAAACAGATAAGACTTAGAATATTACAAAATTCTCTACTTTATTTAAATCCTTCTCAAATTTGTTAACCTATGAATTAAATTTTATACTTATCAACTTTAATACCTATTTAAACAGTGATTTTACGATATCGGTGATCACAGTGACCTTGATTTTAAAAGAACAGTAATTTATACCAATGATTATTCAGTGATTGGCAGTCAGTCTCAGCACTTGTAAAACTAGGCATTTCTCTTACAGCAGTTGCACGTGTGACGCTGTAGTAATTGTTCCCAACATTACGTACAAGATAAACAATATTATATACAACATTCCATTCGGCTCTTGGACTAGAAAATGCGGTTCGGCTCCGTGTAGCCATAACTTTATGGGGAACAAAACCCCGTCATGTCTAAGTTAAGCTTTTGGGTTTCATTAAAAAAAAACAAGCGGGAGGGTTGTGGGGGGTGGAGGGGGTCAGAAAAACGTACATATAAAAAATAAAATAAAAAATGTATTGGATCACACTATTTTTAGCCTATTTAATTTTGCTTTCTATGTTTTCAATTAAACTTCACCTAAACAAATTAGTTCTGAGACCTCGAAATAGGATTTAGCAACACTGTTTTAGGTGTAAACAAACTTTTATCGGTTGTACACAAAAAATTGTTTATAAAAATGTAAAAAAAAGTCAAATACGCCACTATATATAACTTTTGAACAAATTACGCGAACTCTTTGCACAAGCTACACAATATACAGATTACTGGAGAATGTATAAAAACGGAGGAAAATCAAACACGTCAGTTTATATAACTATAAACTAATTACGTGCCTTCATAATACAGCTCATGAAAATGTTATTGCCTAACATGGGCACCGTAAATGTGGCGTATATATCATATCGGTCATGTGTAAAACAAATGTAATTGATTTAAACTTATCTCTGAAAATTGCTCTCCAAATTGTTCGTTCACAAAACAAAAGGCTGGGACTAAGGTTTTTTTTTTTTGCTTTTTAATTTGCGTTAATAAACTTTTATTTAAACTAAACCAAATTTTAATATATTTTGATACCCTAGTATGTTCCATAAAAAAATAAATAATCCGAACTTTGACTAAAGGATGAATCTAATC
>CABFVX010000148.1:0-29510 GCA_902151425.1 Timema shepardi | reverse complement strand
ATATATAAGCAAGAGATAGGGGTCTCGAGTTCGATTCCTGGCATAGCCGAAATATTTGTCAGCTGTGAGATGTGGGTTTACCCTTTCACAGTGATGAATTAACGGTCGGGGAGGGATATTTGCTGTGTCCATACTTGACTTAATTTATTTTTTAAGTTGTGTTCTGATATAATTAGTCGGTTCAGAGAGTTAAATATCTCAAATAAAATATACCATAGCAAGAAAAGTGAATAAACACATGCATGCAGGACAAAGATGTATGTAACTTCAAGGCGCTAATTTTCCGGTGATGGGGAGGTCGAGCTTCAAATACCGGCTCAGGTGCAATGAGTTATTATTTTTTTGTATATAGATAGTTTTTCCCTCTCCCTCGATACGTAAATCAAATACGTTCCTCTAAATAGTTTTGTCTAAATTGTACCTTGTTCATTTCCACCCCAGCCTCGCTTCATCTACGAGTACTTACTCCCTACATTTTGTATCCATATAGTCGTCCTTAACGAACTTACAGACTTTACTTACTCTAGAAACTCGAAAGCACATTGCCGCACGTACAAAAGTACGGCATTAATTTATATCTTGAGCGAGTTCTATCCAGTCCATCTCATTACACCCTACCCATATCTTGAGTTAGTTCTATCCAGTCCATCTCATTACACCATACCCCTATCTTGAGCTAGCTCTACCCAGTCCACCTCTATTACACCCTACCCATATCCTGAGCTAGCTCTACCCAGTCCATCTCATTACACCCTACCCATATCCTGAGCTAGCTCTACCCAGTCGATATCATTACACCCTACCCATATCCTGAGCTAGCTTTACCCAGTCCACCTCATTACAGCCTATCTCTTTCAGATACGTTATAACGTTATCCTCCCATCTGCATCTAGGTCCTCTTAATGGTATCTCCCCATTGGATTTGCCATTCAGTACTTTGAACATGGCTCTAGACTATATCATTCGATCCTCGGTCCCAGCAAAGATTTATCTGATTACCAAACCCTTCCTTCACCTCTGACAAGAAATCTTGTGAATGTAGGGAATGCCAGGCCTCCACCGTGGTTCGGATTCCACGTTATAACTGTAGGTCCTTCATTTCATCTCACAATCACCCTACCATTACACATCAGCGTAAGTGCATATAACCCGAACGGGTAGTAAGACGTGGTGCAAATAATAATATATCATTCGCACTGTATGTCCTATCTATCCTAATATACGAGGCTTGAATACCCTAACAATTTCTTGTGATGATTACAAGTTTTATAACTCATCATTATGTGACCTCCTCCATTCCCCAGTAACCTCCTCTCTTTATGGACCAAAAATACCTAAGCGCCTTGTTTATGAACACCCTAAAAGTTGTTTTCGTCGTGTAAGATAAGAGACCACGTTTCAGACCCCATAGAGAACAACAGGCAAAATTATTGTTTTGTAAATTCTTAGTTTTATATTCCTTGACAGCAGGTGAGATGTCAACAACTTACTGACAGAGTAATCGCGTGCGTTTCTCGACTGTATTAGTATCCAGTTTACAATATAATATCGTTATTTCAAGTTAAAACTGTACCTACATATATTTAAACTCATTAACCGTGTCAAATGATATGTTGTTCACGGTAATCTCTAAATTATCGTCCCCATTTTGTGTTCTCTGTGTGATCATGCACTTAGTCTTTACGGCGTTCACATCTAAACCTATTTATTTATTAGCTTCTAATAAAATGTCTGCATTTCTTCCAACAGTTTTATTGCTATTGCCCAATAAAGCTAAATCATCTTCATACCATAATAGCTGCATTGTCACATTTTCAAACTTTCATAATTTACTAATCAAACTCAAGCTTTAGGGTTGTTAAGGAAAAAGAGCCTTCTTGGAATCTTTCGGCTTTATTTTGGCGGGAATCGTAGTTTGAAAACACACATCATATAATTAATTATTACGTTAGAACTTAACGTTTGCGCGACAATTTCTCGCCTACTGAGGCTGCCCCACACGCACAGATTAAAAATGATTCAATCTTATAAGCTGCACCATAGTGTATCCCGTCCAGGTAAGCTTTTTACTTTTCAGGGTAGATGGAAGGTACGTACAGTAGCCCCATGGCTTCTTTGGTGCTGACTGACAGCTGACGGCATTGATAAGCTACCAGACCAAATTATGTATCCCTACGCCGATCCAAATGATCTGCAAAAACATGTGTTTAGCAGCTGTCACTTCTGACAGTTAAAATGTAGGTATATACCTAAATGTTGCCAGTCAGAAGTCAGCTGTGAGCTGTCAGTCAGCACCAAAGAATCCATGGGGCTACTGTACATAAGCTTGGTCCTAGACACAACTCGTAAAAAGGAGGCTGCATTGCTAGCCGAGATATCGCCAATCAAATGTTGCGCCTAGGTTAGATATTCATACAAACTATAACAATATACTACTTGTCTCGGTGGCCACATGGTATAGGGCAGGGATGGCACATATATGGCATGTGTGCCGCTGGGTGTTACTTTAACACGATTTTGGTGGCACGCCGACATGAAACAATCTAACAAACTTTCCCCCGGGTGGTATAACTTTTAGAAGTCAATAATATTCAAACAGCCATGTCATTCAATGTCATGTCATAATTAACTTTAATATGTCAACGATTATATATCACCTTGGTTCGTAGGGTACTTAAGTGCATATTGCATTCTGTTGAATACCAGAAGCTATGAATTGAACATAAAGATCTTGGCTAGAAAGTACAATACATGTTTAAAAATAATATGGAAAAAGTTATGTAATTTTCTGATTTTGATATTAATGTTCTCAGTTTTTTGTCCTTTTTTCCACTAAAACAGCTGCTTTCAATGTCTTTATTTTGTGTCATTGAAATGATACTGTCTAAAACAATCATATTAACAGTTTAATAAATTGTATTTCTTTAAAATGTATGGATTAATAAATCAACAATTGGAGAGTTTTTCATTACATGTAAATATTATTATTATTAGCACCGCGTTTTACTACCCGTTCGGGTTATACGCACTTACGCTAATGTGTTAATGGTAGGGTGATTGTGAGATTAAATGGAGGACCTACAGTTTAACGTGGAATCCGAACCACGGTGGAGGCCTGGCATTCCCTACGTGTAAATAAAAATTGGCAAACTAGACTAGAACAAAATTAAGCCTGTTATTAAGTAGCACAATGGCCGGAAAAGTTTCTCCATTCCTGGTTTAAGGTGTCACTCTCTTTTTAGACTAGTCTTCCGATGACAGTGAGATCGGGGTTCGAAACCCTGTCAAATGTACTAAGGTTGTTGTTTTTTAAATGTTGTTCCGCTCTTGTTAGCGTAACTATCACATATGCGTGTAACCTAAACAGGCAGTAATACGAGCTGGGTATTTACTGGAATGAAAAAAGACCTTTTTCTATAACCATATTATTATTATATTACTATAAAGCCACATGGCTGACTCACTCACTGACATTAATGTTTACCCACTTCCAGATGAGTTATAAACTTGAAATTTGGCAAACTTATAGCTTTTAGTCTGTAATGGATGGTAAAATTCCTAAAAATTAAAAATAAATTTTACCCACGAAAAAAATTCTAAATTACGGAGCAGCTTTAAAGTTGGTGCGGACCTTTCTTTGGAGGTCTCTTGTGGCTAAACGGTAAAACCTATTAAAAAAAACTGCTCTGGAATTACATTCGTTTACATCCACTTTCAAAGAAAACTCACTGTGGGGAGCAAAACGGGTATATATATATATACTTGCAAACATAATTTAAAAGTCGACATTTTACACTCTGAAAATCCCAAAAATCTACTTATATTTGGTTGAGCACTAATTGCACACAAAAAAAGTATCTTGTATAGGAGCGTAGAAAGTATTTTGATGAATTGATTGATTCATAGCACATAGTATTTGTATTTTCCTAATCCCCTGATTTTCTCCTACTACGAGACAGCTCCATCCAGGAACTTGGTTTCTTGGCATTTATGAATTTCCGCTGACTCTCCTAGCGCCTTAAGGTACGAGCACACTATGGCTTATTAAATCGGATTGTACCCATTCACGCCGGTTCGTTAAACATTCACGATTGTGTGTCTAACACCAATCGGTGCATAAGTGTACAACGTTGTGTATGACACTTTAAAAAAATGATTAAAATGCGTAACTGCATCATTTATTGCCCTCCCTTTTCCCTCACATGCTATGATTTGAACGATCTGCCAGTGTGACGTCACCAAAAAACGACAGCAGTGACAACGATCCCGCCAATCTTCCTTTATCCGTGTTAATCAGCGATAGCTGTGTAGATAAAACAGCGATACCAGCTTCAGAGCGTGGGTAAAATGCGTCCACAAGGTGGAATGATTGGATACGATGCCATCAATATTGAATGCTGTTTTCACATGGAGTACATAAAGTCCCATGAAGCACTACGACCCAAGAGCATTACGGTAGATTAATAAACGCCACTAAATGTTTGAATGATGCTGTTTATAATGGACAATTTTGTGAAGCATCCTAGACAATTTTTTTTAGTTTCCTCTGTTGGCAAATTATTGTTGTTTAGGGATTGTACTTTTCACTGCGCCATGTTTGTTTTGTAGATGCATTCAGGAGTGTGTTTTCTATTCCCACGTTCATTTCTAAATCTAAAAGAGAAAATGTTTTATTACTCAATTATATTGGTATTAAAAGCTTATTCGATCCAGTTAACGCCAATGTAGTTACATAATGAAGTGCTCTAAAACCTTCCGCGTTTTTATCCTCCTGGTGGCTAAGTGGTGAACCTCCTGTTTATAAAATCTACTTTGGAAATAACACGCTTTCATAAATATTAGAGATCAATTTTTCTTTAGCACTGCGTGTTACTACCCGTTCGGGCTATATGCTTGTTTTTTAATCAAGTATGCCCATGGTTTTAGGGATTATAAAGGTTATATTTAGAGAAAGTGTATTAGCATTTTCGTGAAGGGAGAGGGGAAAATCATTTAGAAAAAACTAGCCTCAGTATACCCGACCGAGATTCGAACCTTTATCTCCCCATCATCGGCAGTTTAGTGTACTGCGAGAGTACGTCTTAGACCATGTGGTAACCGAAGTGGGTGAAATCAAATGGATGTGAAATTTTATATCGTTAGAGTAAATTATGACTCCTTTAAAAATTGTTTTAAAATTACACCTGAAAACGTGAATCGAACCCGGTAAAACTACGTGAACGGTTTTACGGAATGGGTTTTTGTTGTGTGTTATTGTACATTTGAGCTTCAAACATTAGACTAAGCACCCAACGCTTTCGCCAGAAATCGTTATACTTGAGCAACAATACCAATTATTAAATCAAACAAATAATTTTAGTTTCCAGCCAGTATCAAACCTGGGTCAACTAATATTCATTTAGGTTCTCTCTACCTTTAAAGTTTGTTTTAATTTTACTCCATTGGTTATTATTAGGTCGTGTATTTCATAGAATTGTGTTTAAATAAATCACAATAAATTAAATAACTTAACATGTTGATATGATTGGGAAACAAATATCAAATTTTACGCTTCCCCGCATAGTATATTTAATTGAGTATCGCCTGTGGTTGGAGGGCTCATTTCATACCCCGCGGTTGGCTCAGTTTCAAATTGAAAGGTATTAACTATTGGTCGGTCTTTTGAACTCGGTGCTTAATATAATATCGTTTTGGATCAATTATACATGGTGAATTTACTATAAACGATAAAAGAGGTATTCATCAGTTGTTTTTAAAAACTACGTGAAATAAAATGTGGCAATATCGATTATATAATTTATTAAAGGTTAAAAATATTATATTTTTCTTTGAAAAGATAAAATATTTTTTCAGTACCGCATATTACTACTCGTTTGGGTTGTAGCCAAAAATTTTAGTTAAATTTTATTTTTGCTGGATATTTTGTTTTGTATTTAATAACAAAGTGTAAAAAACTAATCTATAATTTTATTAATAAGACGTAATTCAGAAGGTGTGAACTGTGAACACATTTTTATATCTAAAAAAAATGTATTCTTGGAATAACATTCTTGCTTGATTATTTAAATAAATTATTAAGGACATAATACAACACTGTGATTTGGTTAAGTCAAGTTAAGGTTGGAAAAGAAAAATGTATTCCAATTTTCTCAAGGTGGAGATGTAAGGGACGCGAGAAAAGGTAAGTATTTTTGTGGTTTTTATATCAAAATGTATATTTTTGTCCAAAGAAATGAAATAGTTCTCCAGTAAAAACAAAGAGAATAATTTTATTCACGTGGTGATATCAATGATTTTTGAATATCTAGAAATGGTGTCCTACTGAAATTTAATTACAACTTTTTCTCTTCATTTAAAAATAATTATCAGTAATTAAGAAATAACACTAATAATATAACAAAATGCCATCATCTTTGACCACAAAAAGGTTTGTATATTTTAAAACACCCTTATTATGAAAATTGTACCAAAAGTTTAATCAGTATGTGAGCACCATATTTGATCAAAATCTGATTATCTTTTTCCTCAAATATTACGCCAAATGTTGTTAATCCCTTTCATAACTTGAACATCACTGCCTTAACTTTTGTTTTAAATAATTACATATCTACTTCAATTATGATAAAATTGTAGAGTATTCATATTAATTATATTAACAAAAATTGAAATTAATTATTTCCAACATTTTTTTTAACGCCGATGGTTTAAGTAATTTGGAATGCAATAGGGAAATATTAAGTTAATTTTTATTTTATAATCTATACTTTTATCAAATCTAGCCTAAATAATTTTAAAGATAAAATTTAAACAAATGATTGGCCTAACACATACAAGATTTATATAAATCTACAAATATTCTATGAAGTAATCATTCTTGTCATTGTGTAATGTACTACAAATGTACTGTACCCTTTCACTAAAAAAAAAAGCACTTCATTGATTGAGCTGAAATTTCGCACTGGCATAACTCAGACGTACGATCACATATAGGCTAATTAAAATTACTTATACCTCCTGACCTTAAACACCAGCCCCACCGCCCTCTCCCCTAGTAACGCTATAAGTATCTCCGGAGCCCCTGGAACTAGGGAGACACCCTTTGGGTGGGGTGCTCCCATGGGGGCTATACTTCAAACATTTTATCCCCACCCACCTCATCTTCACTAGACGTATCTCAGGATCCATAATTTAACAATATATTTTTCAATTTTTAACTACACTACACATAAAAATGTGTATCGATTTGTAATTCCAGAAACTGACACACAACACCTCAGGCAGCTTCAGCGTCCTTATGAACCACTAGTTTTTTTCTTTTTAATTCATATTGTGGTATTTATAGTATCGCTAGTTTGTTATTGCAGCTCAATACCTTATTTTGAAAAGCTGACTAGGTCTATACAAAAATTTCTTAAACTAGGGCTAATAATATCAAGTTTATTAATTTTTTTAAATAATAAAATTAAAATATACCCCCCATTTTAAACACACACATGCGCTCGAATCTTATATTAAAGCCAGGGGGAGGGATGTCAAGTAAGTTTGTCGTTAAAAAAAATTGGTTCTTGGTTCTAAAAATTTTGGGAAGTACTGGTTTAGAAGATATGTAGCCTAATTTACATCGGAGAAAGTAAGAAATCATTTAGGAAAAAAAAAACCTCGGTGCACTCAAAACGGGTTTTGAACCATAGTTAAAGTAAATGTAACCGCATTTGCATAGAGAGAAAGTGGTGGACTATTTTGGAAAAGACACCGCCCCCCCCCCCCTAAGTACACCCGACCGAGACTCGAACTTCGATCTCCCCGTCATCCACAGTCTAGTCTACTGCTAGAGTAGCGTCTTAGACCATGCGGCCACAGAAGTGGGTTGATGCATATTGCAAATGTAACGCCTTAGACCATGCGACCAGTGAGGTGGGTTGCATATAATTAAATTAACCCAAATACATTCTGTTACGATAATTTGAAATGGAAGACGGTACCAGTCTAGCGTTCTCTTACTCCCGAAACCGTTGACGGATATATCTTGGAAAGTAATTCTCACACGTTAATTAATAGACTTCACTCCTTCTTCCCAAAACGTCGTGTTTAAATTGCATTCAGATTTCTTCTCTCTACCACTTTCTTTTCATCCCCCCCCCTTTCCCCCTTCTACCCATTCTCCTCGTGTCTTCAAGTTTTCACGCTAATGGTTAGACAGCGCTAGTTTGGGTAGCACTTCTCCAAGGAGACCCAAAATGGAGAAACAGTTTGTATAATTGCTTTCTCGCGATGATTTCTCTCCCCTTCCGCCAGAGGGTTCCATTGTCGCATGGTAGGTAGGTAGGTGTGTGTGTGTGTGTTTTACTTATCTTCTCTTGGCAGATTTGAAGTTGTATATATAGATGGAGGCATTGTTTTTCGTAGGAAAATCAAGTCGCTACTACTTTCGAGTTTGTACTGTGTCTGAAATTATCCTCTCTTTTGTTTCCTTTTGTTTTGCGAACGTATCCTTCGTTTTAGGACCAATGACCTGTTTTTTTTATATAGAAGACACAAAAATACAAAATATATTCTCAAGTTTACGCAATAAACAATAAAACAACTGGCTCAGAATTTAATACAAATGAAAGAATGTTTGTATAGTCATCGATATTCAATACATTAATTTAAGGAATGATCTTTAATATGTTCATTTTAATATTCCATTTTAATTGGTTCATTTTTTACGAATTATAATTTGAATAATTTTGAAATTGTAAAATATTCAGCATGCAATGGTTTTTATGTTTAATACATCTATTTATATTTTAATTGATATTTTTCTTACACATCTTATTAGCCGTCTTTTGATTACTCTAATGATTTAGGAATGAAGGAAGAATTTAGAGGAAATTTACAGGCGTTTGGATAGAGATAGAATGAGAAAACATTAATGGATAACCATGCTGGAATAGACGTTTATTTTGGGTGTCCACTGTCACAGATTTTTAAATTCTATTGTTGATTTGAGTAGTGGTAGGGTAAGTCATCTTTTGAACTATTCTGTCAACTAATCTTAAACAATACTAATATAATATCTACATTATTATTTTAAGATTTTTCGGATTATATACTTAGAAAACTCCACATACTTTAACAATAATCGAAGACTAGTATTTCCGTGAAGAGTAGACCTCGCTCTACGGTCTTACTAAAAGTTTTGTGAGCAGTAAATCTCGTCCCCACAGTTTTCTTATCACTATTACAATCTTGAGACTTTTTTTATTTCAAATTGAAAAATCTTCTTTATTTTCTCCTTCTATTTCATTTAGAGCATATATATATTTTCCTTGCTGATAAAGTTAAGAGAGAAAACAAATTAATACTGCAATACACACACTTTTCGTGAAAAAATAATATTTTTCACGATTTTAATGATGACTATCTCCAGATATATATCAACTTTTCTTTTAATAAAACGCTCTAAATTCTCGATAACTTGCATAGAATTTGAAATTAAAAATCACTTGAGATGAGCTATTAAACAAAATAAAACTTTGAATGGTTGACATATCGAAACTGATAACCATATTTGAAAACTGTCTACATATATCGATCGCATGGCCTATATTCAAAGAATGTCCCTGCCAAATTTCATAAAAATTGGTTCACACAATTGGCCGTTATCACGGAACAAACATCTGGGCCTATAGACATATTAAATAACAAATGGTCAAGTTGAAACAGAACTCCGCTACGCTCGGTCAATCACGCTTAATCATTCCTATTATTTTATTAGATATATAATTTCAAATTAATTGTAACAAAATTAACGTCTTGAGGTCTACTTTTATCACCTTTGAATAAGTCTAACCTAATGTTCATCTTTCAGGTTTAATCATATAAAATGTTTTTAACAGTATGTTAGTGGCTTTGTGCATGCGTTACTCAAACTAATAATTTAATGTTGAAAAAAATCCCTTTCAAATTATGGCTATATTTAAATATTTGGTTGTTTATGAAAGCAAGTGAAGAACAGGTGTTTAAGAGAAATATAAGTGTATCTCTAAGCGATAATCACCCCATTTTGCGCTTTGTGATTATAAATAATAATGGCTTAACTAAAATTTAAAAATAAACTATTATATTCCAAAAATGCCATCCTACTTCTCAAAGCCAACAAGGTATTTATTTTATTTTTATTATTCTAGACTTATACCCCAAAATTTGGAAAATGTTAGAAAATATTTAGCGTGCACTTTCTAAACTTATGGTTAAGTGGGTAAACCACTCTCACATTAGTTTAACCTAACTTTGAAAATACAAACCTATCGTAAATAAGTATATAACATTGGTAATAGGAATCACACATAGGTTGGAATTAGAAACAGGCTACATTAAGCTTATAGTCAGCAAAGCTGACCAATTAACAATGGCTATGACTTGTAACTAAGCTTTTTTTTTAATACTGTAATCCCCTCCTTAGAAATTTTATAGTTTCGTCGCTGGTGGGGAAAGTAGATTATCAAGAATAGTGTCCCACTGAGTAGATGAAACCATAGATTAATATTAGCACCGCGTCTTACTACCCGTTCGTGTTTTACGCACTTACTCTATTGTGTAATGGTAGAGTGATTGTGAGATTAAATGGAGGACCTACAGTTTAACGTGGGATCCGAACCACGGTGGAGGTCTGGCATTCCCCACATTCATAAGTTGTGATTAATACCTGTCTGGTCAGAGGTGAAGGAAAGGTTTGGCAATCAGATAAATCTGTGCCTGGACCGAGGATTGAACCCCGGAACAGAAGTCTGGCACCTTACCCCTATACCGCCAGGTCACCAAGCCATAGATAATTTCATCGAGAGTGAGAAGGATTTGAGCTTTAATCTTTAATCACTTCACTTACCCATTTATTTGTTTATTTATAATGTGTGTTTTTCTCTCTCTTCCCTCTCGTATTTTCCTTAGCTTTCATGTCGACTTTATTTTCTATAGTTATTGTTTAGTATTTATTTGTGTTAAATAATATTTAAAATTCAAATACCAATGAATTAGAATAAATTATAGTAAAATTTCATATCTCTCTTTATTCATGCCAGTTTGACAAACAATATTGGAACGCCCGACTGCGTTGTGTTAATTAATATCCCACATTTCAACTGAAATTATTTTGTTATTATGGTAACGAAAATGTCAACATAGATCCATTTATAAAAGAGCCGATGATTCCAAAAAGGTCAAACAATGTTTGTGGATATTTATTTTATCAACAAAATAAATACATATAAAAACAACAACAAAAAGTACGTTTGATTGATAGTTACAAGCTGCGCTCCATTAAGCTTCGTGTTGTATATAGTCAATCGGTTTTACTATGCAAATATTTGATTTATCGATTCCTGAATTACGCATGGTCCAGTTGATTAAAGAGCTGAAAAAAAATATGAAAGGACAAAAGAATCAACTGGAGAATAAATCTAGGGATTTTTTTTTAGCCTTCCATTTTGGCCAGTCAAAAGGAAAATGTTCTTCAGTTTATCTTTAGAGAAATATACGATAAAAAAATACAAATGTGTTAAATAATCAATATGGAATAATTTCAGATAATAAATGCGAGGGATGGTCTTGGATTACATATTGAATGTCATTACAATTAAATTGAACTGGGCTTTTGTTTCGGCTTAACGACTGTTCCTTCCGCGACTGATGGGGTTTAGTGATACGGGGGAAAGGGGTTCCACTGAGGTGTTGGAGGGTGGCTTTAAAGAGGGAAGGGGGTAAAAAAAATTCTCAAAGATCAGATTAAACCATTATCCAGGAGATGATTTCAAGTCTTTCCCTCCTCGCCGTGAATGTGATTGGTTTGAAAGGCACCCCTCCCCCCCATCCCCCACTTCTCCACTTTTTTCCGACGTACTGCAAGTCCACGCGAACAAAGACTTGAAGGTCCAATACAATGGGGGACACTTGACGTGGAGAAATGAGGATAGAAAGATCGTCGGGAGAAAAAAATATAAAGTTTTTTATTCATTCCCAGCAGAAAGTCTGTACCATTGCTTATATAATTGTGTCCGAACTCCCAACTCTTTTTTTATATTATCTCTAAAACTATAATCATGAAAGAGAAATAGATTAAATATTTAATCTTTTTTAATCAAATGTTACTAATCGACATTTTGTGGAGCTTTGCCCGGAAATGACACAGGTAAAAAAAATACTTGATTGACTTGTGTTTTTTTTTGCAGGTTAATTTTCTTGGATGAAATAGGATTTTATTTTACGAAAATTGGACATAAAGTATGTTGAATATCATCTAAAAGAAATATCAAGAAATAGGATCCAAATTATTTACATAGAATATACTTCAACTATTCATGTATTCTTCGTTAACCCTGGAAAGTGTCAAGATTACTTTGAATGGTTTCACTATGGCGCAGCTTATAAGATAGTCATAGTGTAAACAGTCAAGGTAAGGCTGCTACTTTACGGGGGAAAAAACTGCGTGAACACAATTAGTTCAATTATATGTTTCTAGGAAATAAAATATAATGTTATAATTGGGGAGCACATTATTGTATTATATTACTTAATTAAATGCAGGAATAAAATAGTTAAAAACAATAATTTAATTTTTCGTATAAATGTTTCCACGCTATTAATTAAGAGCGTGCATCACATGCCAATCAACTCTGTGATACAGTCGGCTCAAAATGGTAAAACTACACGAACACTACTACACGTGGATGATTTCTGGTTAAACATTAATGGAGATAAAGAGTTATTAGAAGTTCCTAATACTGAACATTGTTGAGATATTAAATGGTATTTTGATATTTTTTTTAATGCATTGAAAAGGTCGTTTTTGACAATTTTAGAATGACTTCAAAGAATATGGGCCAGTTTCATAGTCAAATTTAGTACGCCTCAAGTGCGGTGCTACACTAAATACAAGACGACATCTATCTAAACCAGAATGGAATGGGCCGTTCTCGCATAGGAAACTGGTCCATTCCATTCTGGTTTAGGTAGGTGTCGTCATGTACTTAGTGTAGCACCGCACTTGAGGCGTACTAAATTTGACTATGAAACTGGCCCTATCACTGTGTAAAAATCTTCATTTTGTCATAATAGGGACGTACTGTAGTTATTAACAAGAAACTTTGTCGCGCTGTCCCCCCATCGTCACTGCGGAAAATTTCGAGTAATCGTTAAATACGAATGCACTGCACACATTTCTGTCATATCTTGGTCTTGTCTTTTCCCTTTTACTCCCATACCTTGCGCGAGACGGGAGCTGAGTTGAGCCTGCTATTATGCACGCTCTTAAGGTGCGACAGAAGGGTGTGCAAGTATTTTTCAGTTTTTATAGAATATAATCTTTTTGGCAAAAATAAATCAAATATTTCTCCACTAGCAACATAGAGTTTAGTTTTCTGCTTATGCTAATATCAACAAATCTTGAATATCTGTCTCAAGGGTATCCTGGAATGTTCTCAAAACATTTTAATTAAAGAGATAAAATTTTGGCAAAATTCCAGGACACCCTTGACAGATATTCAATATCTGTTGATATTAGCATGTGCAAAAAATTAAACTGTATGTTGCTACTGGAGAAATATTTGATTTATTTTGGCCAAAAAAAATGTAATGCTATAAAAACTGTAAAATTACTCGTGCTCCCTTCTGCCGCACCTTAAATTGGAACCCGCTTCAGTGCCTGAACATTCCAAGGCATCATTTTTCGCGTTATACTGGCCTGCTGCTGATAGGGAAATCAGGGTTCGAATCCTGGTTGGGTCTACTGACGGTGGTTTTTCATAAATGGTCTCCCACTCTTGTTCTGCGAGATTACGAGTATATTACCTCTAAAATGCTTGCTTCCTCATCCCTCTCTACCCCCAATAGAGTAATTATCATATTTGCATATAACCTGAACAGGTAGTAAGATGCGGTGATAAAACAAATATATTGGTGGTAAAACAATGGTATATAGCTCATATGTTTAGTATAATTACTGAAAAACCCTTTTAAGTATTTATGCCAACTTTGGCACAACCTTTCTGATTTATATAACACTCCTACAAGGAAGGATTAGAAAGTTTAACCTATCTGCTAAAGCTTGAACCACACTTTCATCGAAAGTTGAGAGCAGAATCTTTTTGAGTTACGCAGCAATTCATACGCTAACAAAAGTTTTACGTTTGCCTCTGTAGCTTTGCAACGGAAACTTAAAAAAGCTGATTATTAATATATTTAATTTTCTAGTAGATATAAAGATATATTAGACCATTTAGTCGATCGATGTTTTATAGTCATTAAATTGTATACTGAAACAAATCAACATGCAACGAAAACAACACACACACATTTCATTTAAGGTTGGAATGTATGAAACGCAGGTTAATGGCTGTGTTTTTTATATTTTTATAGCAAAGCCAAAATAAATAAAATATTTCTCCAGTAGAAACAAAGTTTTCTTTTCTTCAAATGTTGATATCAACATTTCTTGAATATCTATCATGACTCATAAGCATAGTGGCATTAAATAACAATCTTTTTAGCTGAAGAGAAAAAGCTGTCATTAAATTACAGGAAACTCTTGACAGATATTCAACAAATGTTTACATCAATGGGCAGGGGCGCATACAGATCGGTTTCATAGGAGGGTCATAATTATAAATAGCATAGTTATTTACTACGTTAAATTTCTGTTTAAAGCCGTTTAATAGTTTCTCATTCATATTTAATCTTGTTTATGTTTTAAGCCGTAGTCATCCTCCCCAATTTTTTTAAAATAGATAGTTCTTATAAATCATATGGATTGTCCCTCTTTCAACCATTTTTTTTAAATGGTTCATTCCAAAAGATATGAGTAGTCTTCACCTTGATTTTTTTAAATATATTATTTTATAAGCCATTTAGAGTGATCCTCCCCTTAATTTTTTACGATGATTAGATAACTCTAGAAGATAATCTTGAAAGTGTTCTTCCACTGACAAAATTTTGAAAATTGAATTATTTCAGAAACTAGGCTATTTGGGGAGGTCCTCGCTTGAAAATTCTTGAAAATGACATACATCTATAAGTTATTTGGAGCTGTCCTCCCATAGACGTTTTCTGAAATTTGGATGACCTTGTAAGCTATTTGAAACTTTCCTCTCCTGACTTTTTGTGCTAGTTAGATACCTTTAGTCTAGTAGTTATTTGAAGCGGTCTTCTCCCGCAAATTTTTGATAATAGAATGCATCCAAAAGTCATTTGGTGTTTAATTTAAGGCCATCTTTCAGCTTCATATACGATAATATCAGTCTTGCCGTCCACACATACTCTATATTTGGTATTCGTGGATGAACTGCTCTCAGGTGATTATTAGTCTTCTTTGATGTTTGGTAGTCTACCGACTGTGCAGAATAATGTTCGTTACGTTAATATTAATTAGTACATGGAAATGAATATTTTTTCCGCACTTGCGTGAGTCATATAGTTAATTGATTAAACTTGGACGAATAACGTATGTGTGGATCCGGATTAAAAGGTGTATGCGCGTTAACAGATAAAAAAATATATAATTTATCTGTATTGTATTTTCCTCCTGAATTTTTGACTTTCATTTTGTTTTCTGAATTAATTTTATAACTTTCATATGAGGGGTTAACTAACCCTTTGACCACCCCCAACCCCCTAAATCGGCGCCTTTATATCACCGTGTGAATAAAATTAAACTTTATATTCCAACTGTAGAAATATTTCATTTATTTTGACCAAAAAGTTGTTTTGATATAAAAACTGCAAAAATTCTGGCTTTAACTAGCGTTTCCTTAACGTGTGAACTGATTCCGTAGGTTAGTTATGAAACTTGATCAGGTGTCCCAAGCTTATTTCGGGCATTAAAAGGAAAGCTGGCGTTATATTTCAAGTCACGTTGAGTTGACGCCGACGAGTCTGAAGTCTTGTGATTCGTTTAGAACTCGTCAACGTGATTAGGTTTTATATCTGCTCTTCTTTTTTTCTTTTGAAGTGTGAATTCACAGTAACGGTTGTTGACAAAAGCCAGAGCGCAATAACGTTATTGATTTATCTGCAGCGACGAACGTGATGTAGGTCCTTGGTTTTCTTATCCATGTAAGTTTGATATTAATCTTTTAACGAGTTAGATGATCACTTTGTTTAAGGTGTCAAGTTTTCAAGGGGCTGAGGGGTGACCTGGCGGTCTAGGGGTAAGGTGTCAAGACTTCTGTGCTGGCGGCCGGGGTTAAATCCTCGGTTCCGGCACAGATTTATCCGATTACCAAACCCTTCCTTCACCTCTGACAAGACATGTTGTGAATGTGGGGAATGCCAGGCCTCCACCGTGGTTCGGATTCCACGTTAAACTGTAGGTCCTCCATTTCATCTCACAATCACCCTACCATTACACATTAGCGTAAGTGCGTATACCCCGAACGCGGTGCTAATAATAATAATAATAATGCAAGGGGATGAGAGTGAGAAGTCCAAGGGTGTATTGACGGTACCGTGTGTTGCGTAGCCTGGAGATGAACTAACGACGTTACCTACTTAAAGATCTCGAAGCTATTTTACGAAGCGGGTTGCATCTTAACTGGACGCACCTAAGCAGCCTAAGCACCCATACTTAGACGTCACTATACAAAATAGGAAGGGAGGGAAGAAAATGAGAAATCCATGTGCTAAGAGGGTTCTTGTATATGGGCTGATAATCATTTCCCTCTTCCTCTGACGAGTTTACACACTCACTTTAATATTTGCTCCTTGAAAACATCGACTTCCTTTTTTTATTTTAACTGTTTCTTGTTTCCTATTCTAGACAGGCATAAGCTACCACGGACTTTTTTAATCTACATCCTGGCAGGCCATTTTCTTAACAAAGACAAATAGTCTAAGTTGTATAGGATTTATAAAAAAATCATTATTAAAAAACTACTTAAAGGTAAAAAAATAACAATTTTCTAACACTGTATGACTATTTCTAGAATTATTTAAGAATTTGTGGGTTTTTGTTTCAAAGTTTTATCTTTAAAACTTGCTGACTAAATCGTAAATACATTAATATAGAAAATCCTATCTTGACTAGCCGTGACGTCATAGGTAGGTAACGCCCTTAACCGTTAGCGCCGGTGTTTTGAACCTGAATCGTCTCGTTTACATTTTAGCGTACCATCACGTCATACTTAGGATAGTTCCTTGGTATATTTGTTTGTTTATCAAACCTTAGTTTAAATCTGGACATTAATTATTACAATAGGTTATATTATTTATACCGGGAGTTTATTCTCTTGTCGTAGTGATTGTATCATGTGGTATGTAGCCTAGAGATGAAATTAACCGTTTTCGCGTTCGTTGAAGTTCTTGAAGAGCCGTTTTGGTGCAATGAGTAAATAACATGATTCCTCAACATCAAGACTTGAGGATTTCCCATCCTTTACTGATGTGGAACTGGGGCAGAATGTGCATGGTGATTTGAGAAAGTAAAATTGTGTCTTCCTGGAAAAGGCAGCGATAGGAATAACACTTTTGGATCATCGATTGTTTCAACATATAACCCAAACAGGTAGAAAGAAGTGGACCTAAATAAAATAATTCTTTGTCTTAATAATATACGATGATCCCTAGATTTTCCTTGGAACATAATATTTAGAGCGTCCTTCTTTTGGCACTTAGTGCTGGCGGCTTGAAATTGAATCGTAATTGTTTTATTTACATTTTAGCGTACCATCCCGTGATTCATGGGATATGGCCCTAGCTTGTATATCGAGCTTGAATATAATCCTGAGCATTAATTATAATTGGTTAAATTATTTATTTTGGAAGTGTAAACTCTTGTGGTATTTATTGTGTGAAAAAAAAACCCAGAGATAATAGGTTTTATGCTTTGTGTGTAAAGCCATTTAAAATTAATTCCAGTTATTACTGTAAAAAAAACTTCAAATAGCTTTTAGAGGCATTTAATATTCAAATATATTCTTAGCTTTCAGTAGTAATTTCACGGATTACATCCTTGATTGTATACCACCACTCTAAAAGGCCTCTACACACGTACATATATACAGTTATACCGGATGTGCTAGTGCATCCACGTGATACGGTGTTTCTTCTTCAGGTCACAGTTTGTTGATGATTTTCTTTAGAAGCTTTCTTTGTTGGTAGCAGTATCAAGATCTCTTAGTTTTTACACCAATACGCAGCTTCTTTTTTGGTTAGGTCATGGTAGTATATTTAATTTTCTACAGACATTGTTCACCTTTGTAAATTTCTATAAACTCTTATATGAACTCTTGGTGGCTACCGCGACACTCTTCCGTCATTGTTTACAACAATATGGTTATAAAGAAAGGGTGAAACTTATCTAACTAGTGAACTATATGGCGATGGCAACAGCAACCAATGAACTGAACCGCCTGCGAACTTTTACACGCTCCGGTACGCCTGCGCAGTTTGTTCCAGCGCAGGTATATCGAATGAAATTAACTATTTGCTCCGGTGTAGGTATATTGAATGGAATTATCTATTTGCTCCGGTACGCCTGCGCAGTTTGCTCCGGCGCAGATACACCGGATGAAATTAACTATTTGCTCCGGTCACCTGTGCAGGCCGATATAACTGTACAGTTATGTAATCCACACGTTCAGTTATACCATAGGCGCGCCTGTAGAGGAAAACCTCACAGGTATACCTGAACGTTTGTAGCGGCTTTAAGTAAGTTTATGAGTGCGCCACTGCTTCAAGTACACTTTGTTTACCTTAATGGATTACGCTATTACAATATTGTATAAGGTATATCTCAGGATAATAATGTAATGTAAAGTTTGTTACTTTGCGGGTTAAACGAAGGGTACCTGCGACAGATAAAATACGTCGCAACGCTATTTGTCGTCCGTGTGAATTTCTCCACGGCACAACAATGTTATTGTAAAGAACTACGACGAAACTGTCGCATAACTAAACTCTCGCCCACTTGAGTTGGGTGCTAAATTTCAATGGATTATGTGAAATATGAATAAGAAAACAAGATGACGTAACCGGACGTCGGCTTCGTACGTAACGCGCTGTCCTTCTTCTTCACCTATCCTTCCCCTTCCCCTCGAAACTCCGACGGGAGTCGTCCCTCCGCGGATTACAGGTCAGATGAGGGCGGATCCGAAAGCGAGTGTCGTTAAGAATTCCCTAAACATCAACTAGACATGCGATAGTCCGTGACATGATGATAAATAATGCAGTTGATGGCTTCAGTTTTAGCTGAGTACTTGGGGGGGTGAAGGTTTAAGGGTTGAAGTGGGGGTTCGGATAATGGTGGGTGTGTGAGGGGGTCACTATGACTCGGATTAACAGAGAAGAAGGGAGGGTAAAGGGCCCTGGCCGAGTTTCCCCCGAAAGCAAAAGCTAGTAAAGGAAGGGTAGAGTTCATCCAAGGAGGGAAATAGGTAGGAAATGGAGATGTCGGCAAAGACTAGAATGAAGCTCGTCAGAGCGAAAGGAAATCAGTGCCAATTTGGGTAAAACTGGGGGGGAGGGGAGTTTCTGTGTGTGCACATAGGCTAGAGGAAAGTCTGGCAAAGGAAGTAGAAGAGAAAAGAAAATAGGAAATTGATGTTGAAGGGGGTAGGAGTGCCTTATTTTACATTTTGATTATTTAAAGTTGTTTTAGAGAGAAAGAAATAACTTTCTTCGTCTTTCAAAAATATTTTTCTTAAGGTAGTAAACGTAATTGAAGCGAATATTACCCATCCTTCGTAGGATATGAATTCGAAACATTTTGATTGTATTTCCGTTTTACTACCCACAAGCAAATTGCTTCATAAGTCTTCATTTTGACGAGATTATTGCGAGAGCGCTATGTACGAAGATTCCTGAAACTTGGAAATTATGTTCGAATAGTGATATAATTCGTAAGGGGGGGGGGGGAAGTTCTTTGAGCACGTTTAATTAGATCCAGATAGTATAACACAACAGCTACTATAAAGCGTCATAACATTTGTAAACTTAAATTGAGTTGTATGGAATATATGACAGGATAAGTTATTTGAGATCTTGGAGTTAAAGAGTTTTGTCTTCAAGTTATCTGGTTTGAAATTGTTTCAGGAAATGGCATAACTTGTGATTGTAAATTAGATATTTTAATATAGAACTAAATTATAAGTTAAATATAATCAACGATACTTGTAGTTATTATATTTTAATAGAAACTATTGCTGTATAAGTCTATTCGGTGATCGAATAATCTAAGGTGTCACTCTCACAATAAACTATACTGCTGATGACGGGGAGATCGGGGTTCGAATCTTGGTCGGTTGTACTGAAGGTGGTTTTTCTTAAATTGTTTTCCAATATACCTGCACGCAAGTATAGGTACAGTTTCTATAAATTCAACTTTCCTCTTTACTAGCACATAACTAGAAGTCCGGCCCGAACCGGTAGTAAGAAGCGGTGCTAAGAATTTAAAAAAAACATGTTAGAAATAATTTGTTTCTATAAACAAACGTTATAAATTTATTTTATTTTTGCGCCGTTCGGGCTATACGCTTATGGTTTTATTTATTAGGAAGGTTACATTTCTAGGATGTATACCCACATTGGCGTGGAGGGAGAGTGGAAAACCAATTTGGGGAAACTACCCTCAGTACACCCGACCGAGATTCGAACCTCGATCTCCCAGTTATCAGCAGTCTAGTCTACTGCGAGAGTAGCGCATTAGGCCATGCGATCACCGAAGTGGGTAACTTTAGTATTTACTTTAATGAAGTGTGATGTTAACATCATTGCGAGAAATTATTTACGTACCTTTTCCTAGTTATTTATCATTAAATAGAAAAATAAATTAAAGTGCCCTTAACAAACGGTAATACTAAAATAATTATTACATTTTAGTAGATAACAACCCTTTGCGTAAATTGGCAAAAGCAAACATTAACTGATTGCTGAAATCGCATATAAAAAAACGTAAACTTGATTTGATGATTTTAATTAATTTGATGCAATGGTCGAATAACCCCCTCCCCCTTTTCCATACTCTTGTGACGTCAAAGCAAAGTGGCGTTATAGTGTCTAGGCCTTACCCCTGGGAAAACGCCTTGGCCTGGGAACATCCGGTTTTTTTATATCAAAACTTGTTTTAGCCAAAATAAATAAAATATTGCTTCAGTAGAAATATATTTTAGTTTTCTTCATATGATGATGATATTAAAAATTCCTGGGTATTTGTAATGACAAACTTTTTAAATTAAAAGAAAATATTGTCATTAAATTTCAGAACATCCTTGACAGATATTCAACAACTGTTAAGGTTACTAAGGACCGGTTTTATGACTTCTGGATAAATATTAATCTGGTAGATAAATATTTATATCTGGTGGATAAGTTAAAAGTGCGTCTTATGACCGCCAGATAGCATTTATCTGCCAGATAAAATATTTTTATCGTGAGGTTTAAATAGCTGGTAACTTTTATAAATATTCTCAAACGAATGCTCAATACCAAACAGATATATTGAAAATCATAAATCGTGAACTATAAAAAAGGATAAATATAATAAAAAGAAAGTAATTTGAAGATAAAAAATGAAAATGAAAATGAAAATTGACTAAGACAATAGGGAATATTTATTCACTAAAAATGCAATTAATAAGGGGTTAATATTTGAATGACCTTTAACACAGCCAATTAGGTGACCTGGTGGTCTAGGGGTAGGGATAAGGTGTCAGACTTCTGTGCTGGCGGCCGGGGTTCAATCCTCGGTCCCGGCACGGATTTATCTGATTACCAAACCCTTCCTTCACCTCTGACAAGACGTGTATTAATCACAACTTGTGAATGTGGGGAATGCCAGGCCTCCACCATGGTTCGGATTCCACGTTAAACTGTAGGTCCTTCATTTCATCTCACAATCACCCTAAGATTACACATTAGCGTAAGTGCGTATAACCTGAACGGGTAGTAAGACGCGGTGCTAATAATAATAATAATAATAATACCAATTAGTTGAAATACAGGCAATAAGGAGTCTAAATAAGAATAATGGTTAAACATTAAACATAAGAAGTTAAATTGGTACATGGATAAAACAAAGAGTTGCCAGAATAATCCGAAAAATGTTGATGAACATTCAAAAATTAATTAAATTTAAGAGACACAGTAAAGTCAAAGATAAATGAATAAAAATACAAGAAACACATTAAAATTAAGACAGGATATATTACAATGAAACATGTAGTCAAGTCAACCAGCCTATCGGCGTTTATGGTTTAAGGAGTGGAATCAAATTACAGGTAAGGAACGTTTATACTTTTGTTGGCACCGAAATGAAACATGCTTACCTTGTAAGTTTATCACTATGGCGTGACATAAAATAGGGCCATAGTATAGTCCGTCAAAGTAATACTGCTTACCTTGCATTATTCTACTATGGTATAGCTTATAAGATGCTGCCATAGTTTAGTCAGTCAAGGTGAGACTGCTACCATTCAAGGTAAACAGAGTGTATTCTCCTTAGGCACATATTGTCCACTCTTTCTTGTAAATCCATAAGACATATTATTTACTTGAATGATTGATATAGTTTTTAACTTGAACACTCGCACGTCTTGAATAAGGCTCCTTTAGTTACTGTAAAATAAATAAATATGCCTTGCGGTTATAGCCAACCGAACATCGTTGGACTTATCTGTATAACTTTAGAATATTTCGCCAACCGCGGGGGCTAATAAGTTCCATAGATTCGGTTGGAATTCGACCAAACATTAAGCTGGAAGTGTAGGGAAAGCGGGTGAAGGGCAGTGTTTTTTGAAGTTTTTATAGCAAAACATTATTTTTGGTTAAGCGTAATCAAATATTTCTCCAGTATGCCCTTAGTTTTATTTTTATATTTTTTTCATATGGTGACCTCGAGTGTTATTGAATATTTGTCAAGAGTGTCCTGAAATGTAATGAAAACTTTGTATCTTCATTTAAAAAGTTACTCATCTAACACCTCTATGCTCACAACAGATATTCAACATTTGTTGATATTACTATGTAAAGAAAATTAAACTTTATATTCCTCCTGAAGCAATATTTGATTTATTTTGGTCAACAAATGTATTTACTTAATAAAAATTCAAAAACACTTACCTTAACTCACCTTCCCAATGTTCCCACCTTGAAAAGGCAGGTACGTAAATATACCTTTATAGAAATATTCTTTGTTTTCTTAATAATATATATTTAGAAACTATTTACTATAAAATTTTATTCCCTACATATAGCAACTCGCCTCGGTGGCGTAGTTAGCTAACGCGCAAGTTTTGTGTTGAACTATACTGCTGAGGACGGGGATATTGAGGTTCAAATCTCGCTCGGGTGAACTGGGGTGTTTTTCCTAAAAGATTTTACACTCTACCTCCGCGCAAATGTGTGTTCACTTCATTTATATTCAACCTTCCCAATTCCTAACCCTATACAGTAATTGGTACTTAAGCGTATAATCCGAACGGGTAGTAAGACATGGTGCCATAGCAAGTGGGTGGCCAAATATAATTCGCTAACTGAACTAGTTGTTAAACTAAATACCTATTTAGTCAGAAGAAGAAGTTTAAGAAATTTAAATAATTAATCAAAAATGAATTTGAACCAAAAGAAAATTGTTAAATTTATTAAAGCTAAATTTTATATTAAGATCACTTTACTTTACTCATATCTTACTTATAATTTATTTGTTTATTTTACTAAATACAACATTCAGATATTTTTAATATGGAAGTAAAAATAAAATTTAGATTGTATCGTGTTTTGTGGCAGAGGAATGGTTTTAAAACGAATGGGTTAACAAACCTTTACCAAAAAAAGAAGATGTAGACCCCAAACTCTCTTCTACATAAATCTATTATTGGCTAAGCTATTTAATACAATTTGTATGTTTACATTTTAATTGGCTCCCTTAGGTATAATTAGAAGATTCCTTTAAGTATATCACCTTTGATTTACTGCCTGCATTCTGAGATTATATTCGTCTGTTTTTACCGGTAAAATCCCGTCGTTGTCTTTGTTCATAATAATTACTAGTCTTTTGCTTTCTTTGGTTACCTTCATAAACTTCCACTCTTTTATACGGTTTCCTCTTTGTGCGCTTTCATTTCTCAGGCCCGAGCGGTTTCTCGTTTGTAAGTAATTAATCAAGTGTTATACATACTGTCACTTTAATTAATATGATGGTGTCTCTTTTAGATATGCATTAGTCTTGTGGAATTTCAGTCAGTTACCTCTTTAGTCAAAATTTGACTTAATATATTTTAACTTAGTGAAGATGTTCTCAAAGAAAACCTTTTCTACAAACTTGTTAAAATGTTAGTAGTCTTATATTATTATATACACATTTTTGTATGTAAGTTTTAATATACTGGTGACCTGGCGGTCTAGGGGTAAGGTGTCGGACTCCTGTGTTGGGGTTCCGGGGTTCAATCCTCGGTCCCGGGACAGATATATCTTACTAGCAAACCCTTCCTTCACCTCTGACAAGATATCTTGTGAATCTGGGGAATGCCGGGCCTCCACCGTGGTTCGAATTCCACGTTAAACTGTAGTCCCTCCATTTAATCTTACAATCAACCTACCATTACACATTAGCGTAAGTGCGTATAACCTGAACGGGTAGTAAGACGCTGTGATAATAATAATAATTCAATATACTCTTTATAGTTCGGAGTTAAACCGGATACAGAACCGATAAGAAAAATACAATTATTTTTGAGGAGGTAAAACTGAAAAAGGAAGGCTAAAGAAAAATTGCTTACATACCTTAGTTAAAATCGATTGAAAAAATAGTGTTTTTTTTTAGATTAAAACAAGTTCAAGCTATTAATTATGTTTTTATATATAATTGTATCATATACCCTTTTTTCTTTGACTTAAATTTGAAATATTATATTTTCCCTTTTCTCAGTAATTCTTGTGAAGGTACGATATATTTATTTTCAAAGGGGGATTAGTAAAGTGTCAACGAGCACTTAGCGTTAAGCTATGGTTACCAGATGCAAGAATAAAAAGGAGGACAGTCTTTTTCTGAAATCAATTGAAATGGAGGACATTTCAAAATAAAACGCCACTCAATATATATATTTTTTATTACGATAGAAAGCATTAACTTCAACGTTGAAATAATCTAATAGCATACTTTTTAGAAGCTGCTTTTTGTTTTACAAAGGTATTTCTTTTCTTAACGGATAGCTATACAAATCCATACATGTAATATTCTTAAAACTTTATTGTGTTAGTATTAGGGCCTTCACTGACTCCACATTAAGTCTATTTCACTCCTTGGTCAATTCAGAATTTATTAGAGAGAGAGGAAAAACTTCTCAGCGTTCGTATTATAAGTAGAAAAACAAAAATAAAATCCACGTAATATTTGAAGTAGTTCCGTTTCGTGTCGGTTCACTTTCATTGGTTTTCAGTTGTCTACTTGTTCCCCTTTTCGCTTCACTCCATATTACATTATAATTCCAAACCACTCTACTTTTCTCGTTTTATATCCGTTTATACTTTATAATTTACCCGTCAAATAGATTAAGCTAAATGCAGCTGAATGTATATTTTAATATATTATTTAAAGCATGTATGGTTGGTTGTAAATATCTATTTTATATACAAGATTTTCCCGGATTAAGTAGCCAAATTTTGAGAAACGACAGGAAATTGAATAACTAACTCAAAATGTCCTTTTGGAGATTCACTCGTTTTCACTTCCTTTTCTGGCGAAAAGGGGGAAAAACTAAATATAAATACGTTTTTATGCATAAAAAGTGAATTAACACTAATAATATAATGTTTGTAATAAAACAGTTATAAAATCTGCACACCATTAAATTATTATTATGATAACCCTTTCATTTGTTCAGATTCTTTCTTAGTTTATGAGGAAAATGGTATGAGATATACACTGAGATGTGTGAAAGTCATCAAAAATCTAAGTTAATATTTGGAAAAAATTTGTTTTTATATAAATAGACGTCACAGCCACTCGTTTTATCATTGTGGGTGCATTGTCGGTCTCCAGGCAGGTGGTCATTATTTTGAACAAAATTAATAAATTAAATATTTTATTTAATACGTATATTTTGATTTTGTTTATTTTATTGATTTGCTTGGCTAAAGATCCAGAGACCCTAAGGTTGGTCTCGGCGCTTCTTTATTTTCTGTGGGAACAGAGTCAACTCAGCCTCTTCAGGACAAATAAGGAGCTATTTGAATAAATAAGTAACGGCTCTGGTCTTTAAAACTGAGATTAATGACTGGAGGGCTCGCCGTGCAGAACACATGACACACACTAATAATAATAATAATAATAATAATAATAATAATTCGCACCGCGTCTTACTACCCGTTCGGGCTATACGCTTTAAGTACTAATTACGCTAATGGATTAGGAATTGGAAAGGTTGTATTAGAGGAAGTGAACCCGCATTTGCGTGGAGGGAGAGTGGAAAACCATTTAGGAAAAACCACCCCCAGTTCACCCGACCGAGATTCGAACCCCGTCCTCAGCGGTCGAGCTCAACACGACAAGCGCGTTAGCTAACTACGCCACCGAGGCGGGTTACACACTATCCACGCAAGTTGGCACTACCTTCACCTGATGACATGGCGGTGTTTTTTTGTTCGTTCGAAAAGGAAGTGAAAATGAACTATTTTAAATTACATTTTGAGATAGTTTTTTGATCCCCTATTATTTCTCAAGGTGTGCCTATTTAATCCGGGAACACCCTGTATATTATATTTCGTGTGTGTGTGTGTTGTGTGTGTGTGTGTGTGTGTAAAAAATGCATGCATTTCAAGGTGCATAATGGACATTATATTTCAATTTAAAAAAAGGACAAGTTGTCCTTTTGAATACCATAGAGTAACCCTACGTTAAGCAGTAATGAGTTAATATTCTGGAGGAATGACTAGTGTCAGAGGATGTGGTGTCATCTCATATTACTCTTTAGCTTAGGCAGATGTATTCATTTAGCTTTGAGTGAAAGCAAATGTGTCTTAAGGGGGAATACTGAGAAAGGAGTGTTACCCCCTTTTTGACAAGCATTCAAAGCCAAATGAGAAGACATTAAATTAAAAGTGTTAGTTCTAACATTTTAAATTAAAATGACTTTTTTCCCCTGAAATTTTATAGAGGAAATAGGTTTAGAAACTGTAAGCCCTTTAACTCTCTACCTTAAAATTTCAACAAAGATGAAGTAAATAAATGTTTATTGTGTGTAGTGCATAAGTATTTTACTGTCTTATTAATAAATAATTGGTGACCTGGTGGTCTAGGGGTAAGGTGTCAGACTTCTGTGCTGGCGGCCGGGGTTCAATCCTCGGTCCCGGCACAGATTCTTGTGAATGTGGGGAATGCCAGGCCTCCACCGTGGTTCGGATTCCACGTTAAACTGTAGGTCCTCCATTTCATCTCACAATCTCCTTACCACTACACATTAGCGTAAGTGCGTATAACCCGTACGGGTAGTAAGATGCGGTGCTAATAATAATAATAATAATAATAATAATAATAATAATAATAATAACTAATTGCTTAAATATTTTGATAACTGGGGTAAAATCATAACAATTCAATGTAAACCGTCTTTAAATATGGCAGGAACAATTAAACCTAAAGCCATAAAGGTTTATATTATGAATGATATTTAGCCAAATTGCATTAAAAAAACATAAGATATTCTATTTATAGATTTATTTACATATTTAGGTGAGCCTAAAAACTGAATAATTAAATAAAGTATTAACATTTCAAATTAAAACGATTCGAATCGAAATAGGAAACATTTCCATAATACCTTAGTAGTCTCTAAGTAAATACTGAAATAATAATTGTTTGCAAAGATATTCTACAGAAAAAATTTCATAGCTTATTTTGATTTTTAGATAAATCAAATACACTATTTCCCTTATGTTTCAGTCATAGCAATTGACTAGTTTGTTTGTATAAAACTAACACTATATAATTTAATGTATTTGCGTTTATTTAATTGAAAATTCCCGTATAATTTTTTTTATATATCAATTTAAGAACGGAATTGAACCATTTTCAAACATTAAAATTAAAGGTCTACTTATTTTTCTTACCCTTGTTATCTGTGGCAAACAAAACTTAATAAATACTCTCACCCGCCTCGGTGGCGTAGTTGGCTAACGCGCTAGTCGTGTTGAGCTCGACTGCTGAGGACGGGAAGATCGAGGTTCGAATCTCGGTCGGGTGAACTGGGGGTGGTTTTTCCTAAATGGTTTTCCACTCTCCCTCCACGCAAATGTGGGATCATTTCCTCTAATTCAACCTTCCTAATTCCTAATCCACTAGCGTAATTAGTACTTAAAGTGTATAACCCGAACGGGTAGTAAGACGCGATGCTTAATAATAATAATAATAATAAATACTCTCGGCCTATAATTGATTCATAAATTGTAACTAAGGGGAGGAGGGGGGGAGGTAGAAATTTAAATAATATTTTGTATTGTTAATATTGAAAAATTGAAACTATAGAGCTATTATTATTATTATTATTATTATTATTATTATTATTAATAAATCTACATTGGTAGTATCTTTGCCGAAAGTATATTACACAATTTGACATTTTAATACATAGAAGTTCGACACCTAATTTTAGTTGCTATCATGTCTGCCTAGCGAGCTAAGGGTTCCGAGTTTGATTCCAGATATGGCCGTAAAAAAAAGTGTATCATTGGAGAAATGGAGGGTTTCTCTTTCACAGTGATTAATTAACGGCTGGGGGTTGGATGTTGTATTAATTCAAATTAGTCAAGCCGTGTGCTGATGTAATCAATCGGTTCAGAAAGTACACGTTCGTTAAATACTTCAAATAAAATAAATACATAAAAGTAAATTTATAGACGATTGTAGCTAACTACCAGTTCGTACTATATTAATAGTATTGGTACTAGAATTTTAAGTCTACTGATAAGAGATACAGTCCTAAATGAGGATAGTGTAATTGCCATGAAATAAATGCAGTTGCTGGTGAATTGCGAGTGACAGAACTACAGTAGTCCCGTGGCTTCTTTGGTGCTGACTGACAGCTCACAGCTGACTTATGACAGTCAACATTTAGATATATACCTAAATGTTGACTGTCAGAAGTGACAGCTGCTAAACACATGTTTTTTTCAGATCATATGGTTCGGTGTAGGGATGCATAATTTGGTCTGGTAACTTTTCAAAGCTGTCAGTCAGCACCAAAGAAGCCGTGGGGCTACTGTAGTAGGTATAACATCGTGTTTTGATGAGTGAGTAAACAATAGGACACAAGGGCTGACAACCCAAACCAGCTTGTCAGCATCCCTCTGGGCAGTCAGACCAAATTTCAGTATATATTGTACTATGTATCGAGCTAACAGGGCTGACAATTTAACAACTATGCTAAGGGGTCACTCTTCCCGTTTTTTGGGGATGCGCGGGTTAGGACGCCGGATCATCGAATACGTGTGCTGGAGGGCTACCACCATGCCCAGGTTAGTAGGACGCTTTGTCGATTTCGAGGGCAGAC
>CABFVX010000147.1:377514-444999 GCA_902151425.1 Timema shepardi | reverse complement strand
TCAATTGCTTTCTTCAGTTACCGTCAATTGGGGGCTGGCGCTGAAGCGACTCTTCACTTCCTACGACCATTGACCGGGCCCATAAGGCTGGAGAGCAGATATAAGATAAAGTCGAATAGCCATGATCTAGAGCAGTGGTTCCCTAACTGTGCTCCGTGGAACCCAAAGGATCCGTGAACAGTGCCCAGGGCATCCGTGGATTAATTTCTATAATGAATACTTTGATTTAAAAACAAAAGCAATCACATTTTGATAGAAATGGCCTAGCTAAGAGATATTAACTGTCCGATTGAGCCACCTCAGTTTATATGTTAAGTTTATTTTTCTTCTGAATCAAAGTTGAAGTGAAATTGTTATTTCCCTCCTTCATTTTCCCCTAAATTTGCTTTCGCATAGTTGTATATTTAGCAGAACTATCAACCTTCTCCCGGATACCTGCTATCAGAACCTACAGTTATTCCACTAATTTTAGTGAGATTTCAAACATCTATAAATACAGCTCACAGTTTAGTGACATGCTCTTTCTCACTCGTGCTCAACATTGCCCTAGCCGAATTTGATAAGTACCATGTGCTCGTGTTATTTATATATTAATTAGGGTTAATCAATTTATTTGTATGTCTTCATGACAATGTGGATAAAGCTTCTTAATAACTGTTAATGGGAGCACCTCTCCTATTATGTTTAGTCGTAGATACAATACAGTTCGTGAAATAACACGCAATAAGATTAATAATATTATTTTTAATATTTTTCATGGATCAGTGGCTAAAAAGAGGTAGTTTAAGTAAACAATCAAGTACCACTCCAGCAAGTACCAGTGTAACCGAAGTTGTAAGTGAATCTCAACGTTTTATGTCTCCTTCTTGAAATGACAGCTCTTTTGAAAGTAGTAAAAAACGGAAATACAAGGTTTCCTGTTTGTCTCTGGGTTTTACGTATGCAGGTGATAAACTTGCCCCTGATAAACTATGCGTCTTATGCAACAAAGTGATATCAAACAGTTCTATGTAACCCGCCAGACTTCTTAGACATCGCGCGTATAAGAACAAAGATGTTAGTTTTTTCAAGAGTAAACTTGGGGCATTAACAAAATAATTGGCTTTTTAAGCGGACATTTGTACAATAATTTGTACAAGAACTAAATATGTAATGTCAAAAAAAAAAGGGGGGGAGGGGGGAGCAGTATTTACAACAAGGGACAGAACAGCGTATTTTGATCGTAAACTTGAATTTTGGAAGAAATGTGTTGAAAAAAAGACAGTATGACTGCTTTCAAAATTTGAATGACTTCTTGATAGAAACAGAATACAGCCTAGAAGAAACTATTCATAGTAGCATCGTCCAACATTTAAATGGTTTGCAACAAGCGTTTTAATAAATATATATTATTATACAGATGACGATGACTGGTACGAAATCCATATTGCGATTCAGAGAAACCGGATGCAATGTCTGTGCAAAATTACAAGTGTTTGATAGATATTACATCTGATATTGGTTTGAAAGAGAAGTTAAATGAAGTTCCTCTGGTTGAATTCTGGTGTAGTCTTCTTCAAGAATATCCACAAGTGTCTAAATGCGCAGTACTTAAACTTCTACCGTTTCCAACAACTTATCTGTGCGAAGCTGAATTTTCAAGGTATGCAGCAACAATATCTAAATATCGTTGCAGACGGGACATTGCACCCGACATGAGAATTCAGCTGTCTACAATCTCTCCCAACTTTAAAGGACTTTGTGAGACGAAGAAACAACTCCACTCTTCACACTAGTACCATATAAAGTAGGATTGAATGTTTACTTAATATACTATTGCATGTATAATTTTTGTGTCACTCTGGAAAAATAATATATTTTAATATACTTTTTAAATTTCGAGTATAAATCATCCAGACACACTGTATTTTATGGAAACAAGTTTGTGAGGATCCGTGGATATCTATCAAATCCAAAAGGGATCTGCGAGCAAAAAAGTTTGGGAACTACTGATCTAGAGCATTAGCCGCACCCCACCACCCGATTTTCCTGTTACTTTTTCTGAACCATTCAGAGTTTTATGTTTGGACTGTAATTGCTTTTAAGAAGTTCGAAAGTATGTGTTGATTTTTTTAAAAACAAGTTAGTTACCAGGAATGGGCAAATTAAACCAGCCCAATGGTATAGTGGTCTGTGCACCTGGCTAAAAAACTAGAGATCCTGGGTTTAATTCCCAGCTGGTACCATATATATTTTTCCCGAATCAGCAATTATCCCAATGATCACCAGAGTTTGATTAGTTAGGCTTAAATTAGGTTTAAGATTACTTCTGGTTCCAAAATTTCATAATCACTATCATCACATCATCTTATTGCGGGTGTGACGTGTAACCAACTTCTATAAGTGTACCCTGCGCAACGTTCTGTGCCAACATAACTGCTAAAAGTCTACATACACAATCGAATGAGCATAATATATGATAATATATTGTTCCCGGTCAAAGCTGCTGCACGCTTTAAAGAACAAACAAACCTGGCATAATAAATTATACACATGATGTGCAGTTTGTGTCATGTACATAATATATTCTGTTCGTATCCAACATTAATTGACTGTATCTGTTGTCTAGTAGTCAGAGCTTTCTACTGATCCAGTGGTCCTACGTTTGATCCCCAGCGCTTTCAAATTTTCTGTGAAACATTGCGTCTGAAACTGGACTAGCTCAGCCAAGTGAAGACAAATGAGTAGCTATTTTAACGGAACAGTAGCGGCTTTGGTCTAGAAAAACTTAGACTAACGGTCATAGGGATCATTGTGCTGACCACATGACACCCTCTATCAGAAAAAGCTCGCACTATCATCACCAAAATACGGCAGCTAGTTGGTCTTTATGGCTGTTTGTGGGCTGATGATATGGCATTTTTTGTAACCTTTTTACCGACTTCCTCTTGTATATTATTAACTTTATAAAATATCTCAGAGGAGTCTTCAAAGTTTAATCATAACCAGAAAGAGTTTCTTTAAAAAAAAATTACAGTGTAATACCAACCTTTAGTCCAGTTGGTTGACAAAAAGACGAAAACTAACGAAAGGGTGTTAAACATTAAAGAAAATTGAGAGAGAAGGCAAGAAACGCGCGTCCTAACGAGAACACACGACGAGTAGAAAAAAAAAGAAGAGTTGTGGGTTTATGAACTCTTTATGGAAACCCAAAATATGAAGGAAGTTGAGTCTTGCCGATAGGACGGAAATACATATTCAAGAGAGTGACGAGGGCCCGCTAACACACACATTCACCGTTAACCGGCTAATTCAATTCGCGACCAGAAGCGAAAGTAGACTGGAGTACTCACTAAACAAGATGACATCAAGTGAAAAAATTGGACGTAGCTTTAAGGTGAGACGGAAGGAAGCACGTGTTAAGGCCCGTATGCTGGATGTGTAGGCCTACCACTCATGAGAGTCATTAAAATAGTCATTAAATTAGCTTTCAGGTCATGAATTTTTGTCAACCAGGTTTTTATATCACCACGTTCAGGCTGTACGCATATATGATGATTACTCTAATAGGGTAGGGGTTTGGGAAACCATTTAAGAAAAAACCAACCTCAGTAGAACCAACCGGGATATGAACCCTAATCTTTCCGTCATATACAGGCCAGTCCAACATGACTTAGATCGTTCGGTCACTGAAGCGTATACGAGCCAATACCGTTGTGCAGGTGAGAATAGTACTGTAACCCACCTCAGTGGCGTAGTTTCGTGTTGAGCTAGACTGCTCAGGACGGGGAGATCGAGGTTAAAATCTCGCTCGGTTGAACTGGGGGCGGGTTTAACCTAAATAGTTTTACACTCTCCTTCCACGCAAATGTGGGTTCACTTACTCTGTATTCAACCTTCCCAATTCATAACCCATTAGAATAAATGATACTTAATCGTATAGCCCGAATGGGTAGTAAGACGTGGTGCTATGTATTATTATTATTAATCGTACCGTTTTTATACTTTAGTCAAAACCAGCTTAAATTTACAACTTCAGGAAGTTATCCTATAATGCGGTAGATGCGTTCTGGAAAAACATCGCGTTATATAAAACACTAGTTAACTGGAAAGTGAAAGGTTAGAGGGTAGTAAATACGGGGAAGACATATAAAAAAAACAGTTTCATAACGCTTCACCACGTCAAACTTCTGTGACTTTCCGCTTTTTAATGTTACTCTTATTGCAAGAAGGAGATCGTTTCATGGACTTTCCACTTATAAAAGTTAAAACAAAAATAAACAATACGATTGCTATAAATCGCGCACAGTGTCATAAACACACAACAAAGAAAAGCAGTAACACTCGTACAATGGTAATTGCAATCAAGCTGCAAACAGACTGAAGCAGACTAAATTTAGAGCGATTACAGCACTAATCGGCGGAGAAACACGGCACTAACGTAGATAATCGCAGAAACCAACACTGGCGCACGTTATTAAGTGGCGGTAGTAGTGAGAACTGAAAGAGCAACGTGATTGATGGGGGGAATCGGTGGCCCGCGTTTGGAAATCGCGTAAGAGCCGCCTCAGGACCGCGTTATAGAAAAAAAACTATTCCTATTTCGCTGGTCGCGTGTTGTACAAATCGCGCAACTTAAAAAAAAACATTTTAGTTAAGATTATTTATGTAAAGCTAATGACAAATTAACGAAACATAATTAAATATGCCTTATAAAATTGGGTAGACATCATGATATAATAAAACTTAGAGCACACCCTGACCTCCCCGTCATTGACAAACTACACTAGACAAGATTGACCCTTTTGTCCACGTAACCCTCAATATAGGAAATAAGTAATTTCCAAGACAAAAATATTTACTTTAAAAACGCGTGGTCCTGTTATTATATATAGCTACAGTACATCCCAAACACTTTTGAGAAGGTACTCAACTCTCCTTATTTAATTTTAAATTTCAAATGATTTCAAATAGTATTGAGAATGTGAAGCTGACAAGAAACTGACCCATCAAGTGCACACTATTCAATTCAAGCGTCACTTTCAATATTTCTCTCTCTCTCTCTCTACTATTTATCCCTTCCACATATCCTTCTAATATAAATTGTAGCAGTCCCTAATGTCTCAAGATGTGTCCAACCAGTATGTCTTTTTTTTTTACCATCTTCCACAGGGTATCTCTTTCACCTATTCTTCATAAGTAATTGTATAAAAAAAAACCCTTTTCATTTTCAACATCTTCCTGTAGCACCACATTTCAAATGAATTTAATCTTTTCTTCTTTGCAGTGCCAACTTTCGTTTCCAAGTGTCTCAGCAATCTCTTCCTGGTATCAATATTGATATTATCTATCATAAGTGATCTTTTTTGAAAAAAATTGAAAGCATTTTAAGCTTAGGAATTTCTGCAGCATATTTCAATTTATATTTGACTAAAAGTGTATCCGAGACAAATCACAAAAACTGACGTGGCACTCGACTATAATATGTTAGTTTAGTAATTATTATATAGTAATTACAAAAATATAATCCTAAATGCAAACGTATATACATATATATATATATAAATAATTATTAAAAAATATCTTTTTTTAATGTGTCTAGCATGATAATGGGTTCTTAAGAACATATACGTACTGTATTTTTAGTTTTATACGATTAACTCGAAGCTATTATTTTAATAGAGATGTTAAGCCTAGTCTTTCTAAGCTCACAAAATAAGAATCAAATAGCTGAAGCTATTGTGTAAGAATTTAGTGAGGGATTTCACCACTCAGATATCATAGTCTGAAAATTGAAAAGTGACACCTGGACACGGGAATCGAACCAGGTGACCTTTGGCTTAGTATGCCAATGCTCTGACCCCTCAGCTATCCAGTATTCATCCCGTGACCAAGGTCATTCTTCATTCATATATTTTAAGGCAGAGTCTATGATGCTGATGAATGCTTACACAATAGCTTGGGCTATTTGATTCTTAATATACGCATCCCTTTACAATTATAATAATTGTATATGTGGTCTCAATATAAGCCAACTACCGAGTCGCAGATGACTGGGCTATCTGATAGCTCGTGATATTAGAATTCACACATTTGTAGCCAATGATTTCTCTAAGTCCATCATAGACTCTCTGCCTTAAAAATATGAGCTAAGAATGACCCTGGCCATGGAACGAATCCTGGTTAGCTGAGTGGTCAGAGCATTGGCGTACTAAGCTAAAGGTTCCGGGTTCGATTCCCGTGTCCAGGTGTCATTTTTCAATTTTCATAACTAACAAAATAAGTTATATCAACACACAAATAATTGCAAACTAGCTTGACCTGGAAACCATCCCTAGCGTCTATATATTTATTAAATGGATCGTAGGACGAACTATTAAACAAATAGCGAATATTTTCGTCAGAAACACCCGGAATCTAATTAGGGTCTCCTGAACATTATTCCAAGGGACGTCGTGCCGGGTGGGGGAGGGGCTTCGGGGTGTCACTCCCCAATGTTAGTCAAAAGCTTGAAAGTTTGAAATTTTGTGAGATTTTAAATCTGTATTTGGGAAATTCTAGGCTTATTCTGTACCCCATTATTTTCCATTATGAAAATACTTAACTACAAACCAATTTAAAATTTCCCAACTGTTGATCCCTACTCTACAAAAAATTCCAACTTCAAAAATTGTCAAACATTTAAAGGAGATTCCTTGTTTAGTAGATTGTATAAATGTTAGTTAATCAAGTAGTCTAATAGCGCCGTTGTCAGTAGGCAGAGACAACGGACAGTCAGTGTATGCCAAATGCGGTATGGAAACTGATCGTCAGGGAACATGAGCTGCCCAGTAGCAAAAATTAACTCGGCCAGCAACGCTTGAACTGGCAGCATTTTCAGTCAATGTTTTATTTATGGCTTGGTGTTTTTAGTTGTGACTTTCGTGGCTGCTAGACTGTCACAGTTTTATGGTTCAAATTACCATAATATGTTGTACATCCATTGCGTTTATTAAATTTTGAAAGCATAAATGCAGTAAATGTTAAGCAACATTTTATTATTTTCTTATCGAAAGCTCTGACTGATGAAATGAGGACATTGAAGTTTGGGTCAAAGTTTGGCCTCTGAAATACACACTAATTTTTCTAGTAACTATCCATACTAGTTTGACGTGAACTGATGTATCCTATTTCATTATTTATTAAAACAGGCTTTCATGAAAGCAATTTAAATAGGCTCAAAGCAACAATGAAGGAAGAGAAGTAATAAGGCCGTGTTATAACTCTTATAATTTTTCATTTGATTAAGTAAACTAAATTAAACAAAAAATAAGTTTTTTTTACCCTTTAACATTTTCAAATTTGGGGTACATTTTTAAATTAGTTTGATTTGCATGAACTTTTGTATAACCATGTTGTTTAGAGTACTGATTTCAAAATTTCCACAAGTTGCAACGTGTTTTGGGTGGGGTCATAATATAGAGGTTTTAGCTTTATATTTACTTTTTAAAGGATTTAAATGATTATAGGAAGATACGTAATTCTAATAGAAATGTAAGTTGTTAAAGTGCTACAAACGACCTAGTTACTGCCGAGGTTCCTTTTGGCTATTCTATTCTGATAGCTTCTTGCTGACTTGTTTGCTGTGGCAGTCTTGTAATGCTGCTAGCATAATATAAAATCATCTCTCAAACCCGGGCTTGTTGATTCTATCTTACTACATATTAGCCGCAAATAATCATTACTATAAGCACTTGATAATAATATTAAAACAAGCATTAGTAGACATGCGGGTTTAATGTCACGCTATTTTGGTTTGACTTGTTAGTGAAGGTGAAGTAAGGTTTTAAATTCTGGCCAAAGGTAGTTTATCCTAATATCCCTCCGAGTAAATAAGTGTACATTCCCTCTCAATTATACCTCTCCCACTGGTGTAGTTAACTGTAGATAGTCCGGGCCGGTAGTAATACACAGTGAAAATACTTGAAGACTAGGATTTGAACGCTTTTAAGTTATTAAGGGTCTCGATGGCAGCAGAGAGAAAAGTAGTGGTTATAAACTTCAAAATGTTGGAAACCGCTGTAATAAAGTCAGTTAAATTTTTTAATCTAAATTACATTATTTGAACGATATCTGCAAATATAAATAACTATATTTAAGCTCATTTGGATATTTAGCTCAGATGCAGGTTCAATGCTTGATTATCACACCAAATTAAAAAATAATCATTTTGGGTGCAACGCCCCTGATGGTTCCTACTAGTTTGAACACGCAGCTACAATCAATTTTCCATAAGAAAAATCTTGTCTGAGAGCTAAAAAAGTTAGTTAAACCACTTTCATGAAATCATACGTCAGGTAATGTGGTGTGCAGCTGTAGATTTTCATACATATTATTAATACATATAAAAGAGCACTAACAAGCAATCAATTTGGGCAGCAAAAAATATGTTTTTATTTTATTAAAGCGGCTTTATTCAAATCCTACTTTATACTTAGTTCAACATACTTTTTACTGTACAAAAAGCCAAAAATAATTACACGCATACGTTTTTAGCATAATGTAAAAAAAAGTCTACAAACTAGTACATACCGCCTTTTTTCTTTGTTTGGCGAAGCAGGTAATTGCCCTTTCCTACGCGCATGTCATTGCTCTGTACATACTAGTGTGTGATTTCCCTGAAAGGTGGAAAGGGGGAGGTGGGGTGTCTTACTCACTCAACATTCACAATGTACACCTCAGTTTCATCTACTATATTATAACAATTTGTGGGTCTAACAAACAGTTTAAGGTGGGATTGCAGGAGACACAAGTAAAGGCCATTTTTATAGCAACATATCTTTTTGTTCAAAATAAATAAAATATTGTCTTATTAGAAACTAGACCCTTCTCCCTTACCCCCCCCCTCCCTGCATTATTATTTTCAACACACATATTGAAGAATCGTCATAGACTCTACCATAAAATATGAGTGACTATCGACATTTTTATGAGGAATAAATTCAATTTTCAAAATAAAATATATCCTATGTTGCTCGCTAATAATGTAGCTTTATATTGGTGAAAGAATTTTAAAAATCGGTACAGTAGTTTTTGAGTTTATCCATTACAAACAAAAAAACAAAAAATCAAATCTTTCCTCTTTATAATATTAGTGTAGACAAAGAGTTTAATTTTCTTCACATGGTGACTTCAAAAGTTGTTGAATATCTTTCAAGGGTGTCCTGAAATTTAATGAAAGCTTTTTCTCTTAATTTAAAAAGTTTTTAATCTAATGCCGCTAAGCTCATGACAGATATTCAATAATTGTTGATATCACCGTGTGAAGAAAATTAAACTCTTTGCTTATAATGGAGCAATATTTGATTTATTCTCACTATAAAAATTGCATACACATTTACCTTAACTCGCGTTTCCTACAATCCCATCTTAACCAGTTAACGTAAGGGAAAAGGAACCGATAGTTGATAAACAGATGAACGAATATAGGTAAATAGCCTTAGGGATAACGTAATAGACTCTGACTCAGGAGACCGAAGTTCAATCATAACAGGATTCAGAGGATATATTTACTACTTATTGCGGTTTATTATCCTCTCTCCAAACGAATTACTGTACCGTTTATTAAATAATTACCTCCTCATCGCATTCCCTTAGGTTATATGATTTGATTGACTGATATCTGATATATTGGAGTGATTAATAAGAAGTTATAAAAAGTTGATCAGATATAGGATACCGCAGGAGACAATTTTTATAATCAAGTTTATCTAGTATTTCTTAGTTTTTATTCTGTTTGTCCTACGCATCTTGCTATTACTTTGGTAGGTCAGCAATTAATAATAAATAATACAAGTTGGCCTACACAGTGCTAGGCGGATTAATTTTAAGAAACAATAACAAACTCTAGATATTAAGGATGAATAGGTAGCAATAAACAAAGTTATTCTGGTTATTTTGTTTGTTTAGAAAGTGTCTGTTGAATACCCCACAGAGAATATGGATTTACTCTTTCACATTGATAAATTAATGGCCTAGGATTGGATGTTGTACCTGTCCTAAGTTCAATTATAAAGCATATGACGATACGACAGGCCAGTAAGCCGGTAGTGTAAAATATATGGCTTGAATATAAAACTGTCACAGGCCATTTGCTGGAAACAGTAATTGATGTATAATTGTTGAATACCGCACTGAAAACGTGATGGTCAACAAATGAGGAGGGTAAATGAGAGGGAGGGGAAGCACCCACAGCAAGAGAGGATGAGAAAACAATGTATAAAGACTAATCTAGAAAACCACCCTTAGAGCACACGATCAGAATTTGAAACCAGTAAACGTCTACCAAGTACGATGTGAGTCCAACGCCTTAGACCTCTTGGTAACAGCTGTAGGTAAAAAACCTCTTTTATAGCAGCTAGAGAAATTACTCGATCTATGTAAATAAAGAAAAATGATACCCGGGCGGGGATTTGAGTCCTGGCCTTCAACTTTACGTGCCGAACACTCCACTGACTAAGATATCTGGGATCTCCTCCATCTACATGTGTAATTCTTTCAACTGGGGATAAAATCTCTGTCCAGGTGTCATTTTTCTATATTCACACAAATAAAACATCAGAATACCATCACCCGCTTCAGTGGCCGCATGGCCTAAGGCGTCACACTCGCAATATGCTGGCTGCCAATGATGAGGACATTGGGGTTCGATCCCGGTCGGCTGCACTGAGGGTGGTTTTCATAGATAGTTTTCCACTCTCCCTCCACGAAAATGCGTGTAAACGTCTTCTGAATTCAACCTTTCTAATCCCTAACACACTATAATAATTAGTACATAGGTGTGTAATCAGAATGCGGTGCTAAAAAAAACACACACAAATAATGTTATGTGAAAAGATGTGTTTGCTTACTTGATCTAGTTCCAACCATCCATACGTCATGTAATATTGTCATGTTGTCTTATCAAGGTTGACCGTAACAAAAAATACGTCTGTATTTCCTAAAACCCGCCTCGGTGGCGTAGTTGGCTAACACGCTTGTCGTGTTTAGCTAGACTGCTTAGGATGGGGAGATCGAGGTTCGAATCTCGGTCGGGTGAACTGGGAGGGTTTTTTCCTAAATGGTTTTCCACTCTCCCTCCACACAAATGCGGGTTCACTTCCTCTAATTCTAACCTTCCCAATTCCTAATCCATTAGAGTAATTAGTACTTAAAGCGTATAGCCCGAATGGGTAGTAAGACGCGGTGCTAAATATTAGTATTATTTCCTAAAAAGGGCCTTCTTATGAAAATTGGTGTCAAGTGATGAAGAGGTTTTTTCCCCCTTAAGAAATAAATAAAGATGATTGTTCCTTGTAATAATAGCGTACAGTATTTATGACAACCTGGGGAATGACACCAGCAGAGGGGTAGACAAATAGAAGGACGTATCATGACCCTGGGAGCCTCGCGGTAAAACACAACAATAATAAAGAGTTAGTTTTTTACCGTTACTTCCATTTACTGAGCCACCCAATCGAAATGTCAACAACACGTTTCACCGCAGCATTCTTCGGATGGGAGATTGGCCTTGTGTTGTAACTCTACACGGTTCTGGGATATCTCTTAAACTTAGGATATAATGAGTTTAAATTTTAAATTATTTTAATTTATAAACTACTGGGCACGTTTCTTTTTGTTGGTGTACTGCATCCTCTCACCCATTCTAGCTATCCGTATTTTTTCTAACGGGTAAGGATGGGGATGGTATAATTTACAGGAAATGTACGTTTTAGTGAAGAGATAGCTCTTTCAAAACTATTAACTACGGGTGGCCTGGTGGTCTAGGGGTAAGGTGTTGGACTTCTGTGCTGGAGTCCGGGGTTAAATCCTCGGTCCTGACACAGATTTATCTGATTACTAAACCCTTCCTTCACCTCAGACAAGACATCTTATGAATGTGAGGAATGCCAGGTCTCCACCGTGGTTAGGATTCCACGTTAAACTGTAGGTCCTCCATTTAATCTCACAATCACCCTACCATTACACATTAGCGTTAGTGCGTACAACCCGAACGGGTAGTAAGACGTGGTGCTAATAATAATAATAATAATATTAACGACGCTGCCTTCTTGTAGATTTCGAAGCTATTTTTTGAATCGGGTTGCGTCTTAACTTGATGGGCCTAGGCGCTCTCACACTTAGACGCCAATTTACAAAATAGAAACGTCGGGAGGAAAATGAGAAGTTTACACTGAGAGGGCTCATGCCTATGTGATGAAAACCCTTCCCCTCTTCCACTGACGAGTCACTTCAATATTTGCGCCTTGAAAACATTGTCTTGCTTTTTAAAACTAGTCTTTCTTTGTTTCCTACTTTAGATTTACATATAATTTCACGGGATTTTTTTAATCTACATCATGGCAAGAAGATTCATATAGGCCATTTTCATGAGCTAGACAAATAGCTTAGGTTGTAGAAGATATATAAAAAAAATACGTTTGCAAACAAAAACTAAAGTTAAAACTAATAATTTTATTACACTTTAGGTCTATATAAGAATTATTTAAGAATGTATTGTTTTCATTTCAAAGCTATATCTTCAAAACTCACCGACTGAAACGTAATTTAACTAACATGGGAAATCCTATCTTAACCGGTCGTGACGTCACAAGGAAAAACACAGTTCTCTCTGTACCGGCTGGACAATCTATTTCGAGAGTAAAATGTCTTAGACCATGTGGCCACCATTAAGGGTCTTAAGGTAGGATGGAAGAAAACGCGAGTTAAGGTCGATGTTTTTTGCGGGCCCTCCGACAATTTATTTTCTCTAAATAAATTAAATATTACTTAAGATTCTTTCAGTTTAGTTTCCTACTCTTAGTAATTAAAACAGTTGTTGAATATCTGTCATGAGCGTAGTGACATCTGAACTGAAACTTTTTAAATGAGTTAAAAATGTCCCGGTCGAGTTTTGCGATGTCCTTGTCCAGGACTGTTGAGAATATCATCTGTAGGGAATTAAACTGAATATTTATACTACAGTAAATTTTCATTTAATTTGATCAAATAAAGTTATAAAAACTGTATTTATTTATTTAGCACAGCATCTTACTACCCATTCGGGTTATACGCTTAGGTAATAATTACGCTAATGGGTTAGGAATTGGGAAGGTCAAATTTAGAAGACCTGAACCCGCATTTGCATAGAGGGAGAGTAGAAAACAATTTATACAAATCCCCTCCCCAGTTCACCCGACTGAGATTATAAAAAACCAATGTCCCCCTCATCGGCAACCCAGTCCAACATGAGTGTGACGCCTTGGACCATTTAACCACTGAAGCTACTCCTGTTCCCTTTGATCCCACCTTAAGAAGTGAAAAACAGTTTGAAAATCAACAATGGCAGTTAACCTCTTCAGTGGCCGAATGGTCTAAGGCGTCACTCTGGTGTTAGACTGGCCTGCTGGCGGTGGGAAGATCGGGGTTCGATTCCTGATAGGGTCTACTGAGGATGGTTTTTCCTAAATTGTTTCCCACCTTCTTTCTCGCAAATGCGGGTAAATTACCTTTAAAACGTTTCCTTCCTTCTACCTGTTCCATTAGGGAAATTATTACTATAGATGCGTATAGCCTGAACAAGTACTAGGACGCGATGATGATGATGATAGTAACAATAATAATAATAAAGATTGGCACTTGAACGTTGCTCCTAAAAGTGACATCTGCGCCTCGGTTTGTTCCAAATCAGAGTGAATCTCGAGGGGGCGGTTGATTAGGACCAGTGGTTTAACTCTTCCTGCGCGTGATAGCATGGTTAGGGCTGGACGGAGTGAACCAGTGGCACGCGCCACGTACACGGCCCGACGCGTGCTACCGGGTTTCACACTAATTTCATTAAAAACATAACGGTTCTCAAGAAAATATAGTCCTCGGAATGGTTATCTGCTAGTTCCGTTTCTCTGTTGTCGTGGTTTTTTTTAAAGACAGATTTGTGCCGTAGATATTAAAAATTTTTAAAGTTTATGTTACGGCACAGTTGTGCGTACTTTTTCATTCATTCATAGTCTATGCTACGGCCACAGCTGTAGGTCTACAGACTTTCTCATTTATAGCTTATGTTACGGCACAGTTTTTGCAATTCATTGCATGGTTACCCCGAGGAATGCCTTTCTTTGCTTCAAACAGACCCAATTTTTAATTAATAAAAAAACCTAGTAAAAAATTAGAATTCCACCTTCGAGATGAACATGCTTGTGAACAGGGGATACTAATTATACAATTTCAGACCTCTACGTGAGATGGATATCGCTCAATAATCATGACACATAGACAAACTCTTCATTTTATTAATATGCACTATAGTTTTGAACAACATTTTAAAAATCGGTTATCAGTAAACTACCTTTAAGAGAATTATTCTCCGCAAAACAAGTGAACAATTGTTTTTTTATATAAAACTTTTACTACATAGGTCTAGTACCTATTATGAACAAAAACGATTTTTTTTTAAATTTTGTTAATCTTTAAAAATTAGTCATCAATAAAGTATTTTTAATTTCAGGACTAGAATCATAATCATTGCTTAGTCTTTGACTTTATAGCATATGAATATCAATCCACAGACAAACATAAGTTATATGGGGACAAACATAATTATTGTAAAATGTATTATTTATTATACATCAAAGTAATGGTCCATCATAATCTTGAGCTAATTTTTTTCACTAATACAATATTTTATCTTTATGACTAATTAAAAACAACATGGTTAACACCAAATCTATTAATGGCTTAATCTAAAGTGTAGGGCCAAGGACGGTAGCTTAGAGGAAATACAATAGCTTTAGCGTATAAAGAGGATTCTAAAACTACAGTGTTGACTCATCTTCCGGTGCATATAACGGAAATTCTAACCCTGACCTCGCCGTAATCGTCAATGTGAAACTTAGTATTAATAATTACAATGTGAATTGTTTGTGTTTTTAGGTTAGATGAAAATATATTTGAAGGACAGGATTAGGAACAAAAATTTTAGTCAACTTCTCAGTAAACCGCTTTGACGATTGCATGATCTAAGACGTCACTATCATGTTAGACTAGACTGCCGAGGACGGGGAGATCAAGGTTCGAATCTTGGCCAGATCTACTTAGGGTGGGTTTTACAAAATTGTTTTCCACTCTCCCTCATTGCAAATGTGGGTACACTTCCTCTAAATACAGCTTTTATAATACTTAAAACCATTAGCATAATTAGTATATTGTCGTATAGCCCGAACGGGTAGTAAGACTTGGTGAAAAAATTACCCATCCCTTATTTAAAAATAGTTGGATACCAATATTTAGTATTTTTTGCTAAGCTCTAACTGTGGTGGCCGGGGTTCTAAGGGTCCAAATAATTGTTCCGTAGTTTCCACTTACTCTCTCAAGATTAATGCTAATGCATTTCTTCTTAAATTGCCTTGTTTGTCCCAACCCATTAGATTATGTAGCAAATAGTACTTGTGCCTAACAAATCAATAACAAAATGTTTGTTTGGATTATTTTTTTAAATTTGTCCATCCCATAATTTGACTGTCAAGCATGTCCGCACCAAAATATTACTTGTAAGGTTGGGGTTCGATTTTGATTGGATGGACTGAATATTACTATCTTGTTTTATTGTTATGTTTAGGGCTATTCACCGTGAAATTCAGTCTTCTTGACTTATTTTTCTATAAAACAAATAGTTTTATTCAGCACCGTGTCCTATTATCCACTCGGGCTATACCCTTATATACTAATAAATACAATAATAGTTTTAGGGATTAGGAAGGTTATATTTAGAGATAGTGTGGGCTTATTTGCGTGGAGGGAGAGTGTAAAACCATTTGGGATAAACCACCCTCAGTACACCCACTGGAGATTCGAACCTCGATCTCCCTGTCATCGGCAGGCAATTCTACTACAAGAGTAACACCTTAGACCATGCAGCCTCGGAAGTAGGTCATAAGTTAAACAGTTTTTATCACCACGAATCACTCACGACCCGTTCGAATTACACGCATGTTAAAGAGTTAGTGAGCCTAGTGCTCTCTGAGAATATTCATACAAAACAAAACTATTAGCTGGACATTTCAAAGTGAACATTTTTACGTGTGTTTGTATAAGTTTAATTTTAAAATTAGAGTAAAAATAGTTTTACCTATGAAAAACAAATGTGAATGACTTGAACGTCCTTACTAATTAAAAAAAAAGAACCAGAAGATTCCAATAGAGCCTCACCCATCTCAAATTTGTTTTTTATGCAACAATCCATCCATCTTATCTCCCCTCTCTCATTGTTAACGATTTCAGAGTCATTCTTCTTGCAGAGCTACTTATGCCAACAAATGTTCATTTAATTCTGTCACATCTTTCCTATTCTTCGTTTTTTTCCCCTCTATATTCCTCTCGCTTTTTTCTTTGCAACGTTTTCCTGGTATTTTGTAGGTTTTTAAAGCAGCGTTTTAGTTTAGACAGACAGTCTGTAGGTACCTTCGTGGTTAATTTGAAGAATAAAAAAAGGCCTTTTGAATGTTTTGTAGACTTGTGTGACGGACTTAGTTTATCAGTTCTCTTTTGTGGACCAGTGTGACAAATCATGGTGTGTACCATTAACAAATATGATTACACTACTTCAGTCACTTCACCCTTTACAAAAGTTAATTTACAATTATGTGATCACTATGAAAATATCGTAGGCCTCTATTAATTTTTTAATCTTTTTTCTTAGAATGAGTTATATAGTATTTACTTTAGCATTACTTAATAATCATTAGCTCAAGCACAGGTAGTCCATTGGTATAAATGTCAGGCTCAGATAGTTTTGAAACAAATAGCCGAAACTATTGTTAATGCATTTTAGTGTGGATAGTCCCTCTTAGACTCTGCCTTAAACTATGAGTGAAGAATGACCATGGGCACGGGACGAATCCTGGATAGCTGAGTGGTCAGTGCACTGGCGTACTAAGCCGAGGGTCCCGGGTTCGATTCCCGTGTCCAGGTGTCATTTTTCAATTTTCAGAATATGATATCAGATAGTTTTGTTGGCCGGTGAAGGGGAGATCATATTTCGAATCCCAGCCTAATGTACTGAAGGAGTTGTTTCCTAAATGGTTTTACATTATTCTTCCACGAAAATGCAAGTACATTTCCTCTAAATTATACATTAGTAATCCTTACCCAATGAGTGTGTTTGTATGCTTTTATCCCAAATGTGGAACAAATCCTAGAGATTCAGTTTAAACAAAATAGTTAGAACCATTTCCAAAAAATTTGGAATTCAAAAAATACTCATATGTAAACTACTCTAAATTGAAGGGGTAGACTAAAAAAAATTATTGTGGTATAGCTCTATTTAATCTAAATATCAAGTTTGAACAAAATCCATGAAACCGCTTTGGATTCGTGGCCAGGGACAGACAGACATCCACGGGGAAAGACAGAATGTTAAAATTAACTTTTTTTGGGGTTCGTGTTCAAATATAACTTAAAAATTTGTCAGAATCTCGAGATAGGTTTTTTAACGATCACAATACTTTCTCTTAACACGATAATGTAAAAAAAACTTCTGGAAGTATTATATGACTATGTGACCATCCCTCAGTTTGTGAGACTAATTTGTAATTTTTAGAATACATTTCTTCTTAAGTAATAACCGTCTTGATGTGATTTCTATCCATCTGATACTGGTCATGTCCTCAGCCCTTATGATGGTCAGTAGTGCCTGCACCATCTGGTAGAAATCACATGTACTAGAGAAGTTGAAATTATGGTGGTTCCCCGTTGCCTTCCACACGGTTCCTATGCGCAAGTGCGAAAAGGCCCATTAAAATAGCTGTGATACGTTTTTTCACATACCTTCAGTTTTTTTCTACATGCCACAATCAACATGGAACCGATGGCTATACTTCCCCACCGGAGGGAGCTGTGCTACGGATTTTTATTTCTCAAAATGAAATACATCGACCTCAGCTGAGTTTGAGCCTACAAGCATCGGGTCCTGAGGCGAGCACTTTACCCCAAGACCACCGAGGTAGATTACAGTGGCGACTCGTAGCTAAAATTAGTGAGTGTGCTGCTACATAAATTTTTTAGCCTTTGTTTTAAAATTGCGTAAAAGGAATAAAAAACACGAATAAAAAGAAAATTTTTCCAAGAACTTGATAAAATCTTGACCAAAATTACCAAACATTTTTTACTTACTTTAACTTAAACTGTTACAGTTCAAGCTTGATCTATTCATTTAAAAATGAAATCCATTCTTCTTGTTTTAATTTGCGCAAAAAGTTCAATAATTTTCTCCTTGATCTTTGGATGACCATTGAGGAAATTTTTCTCCATTGAAGGTACTGCAAGAGCATTTAGTCTTTCTGTTAAATTAAAGAACTCGAAAAAAAGAATCACACATAATAGCTGGAAGCAAAATAATAATCTAATTCTACACTTTTCTGCACTTTTTCACATTCAAGAATATGGTACATGTTTTTTAAGCACAACACATGCTGAGTAAAAGAAAAACTTCCTTCCACCATCACGCCAGAGCCAGCACTGCGAGAGCAACAGTGCTCTCTCTGGCTGGCAGTCCCACCTTCCTCCTCACTCCGCTCCTATGTGCGCATGCGCACAACAGTCAAACACCACGTGGCTGGCACTGTGAAGCGCACAGTTCCAAACAATTTTTTTTAAATCTTTTTCATAAACTGGGGGATTGTTACTGAAGTACTGACATTAAGCTTAAGAAATATATATATTGTACTACAAAAATAAAGAAAGAATCAAAGAAAAAATAACTCATTATATTAAATTTTATCGATAATATCAAATGGAAATAGGGGGTGCTGCAGTTCCGCAGTGCCTATACATGAGCCATCACTGGTAGATTATAATAACTTTATAAATATACAAATAAGTGTGTGATCACGAGGCTGCGCGCGCGCCTAGTCAACAAGATTGTATGCTCAGGGTGGTCGACTTTCCAGTTCACTGGCGAGCCTACTGGTCAGAGAAAGGTATCCCAACAATACGCCACAATGAAAGTGACCGAAACAATGAACAAAGCGTCATTGCACAGTGACATGGCGATTCTCCTTTACGATGGAAACAATGAGATGCCTAACAAAAGGATCTGTTGTCTGATACCGCGGTAGCCCTGGAATCCTTACTCCTTCGACAGTGTTTTATTGTCTGTCGAGGGATCGGATCTACTGTAGGGTTGGATGGATCTCTTGTTACCTTTGTGGGTGGGGCTGTATGACGTCACTAAGGTACTCTCTTGCTCCATGTGTGGAGGGTGTGATGTATACGGAACTAGGAGCTGCCGTGGGCGTAGGAAATTTCCGGGAAATATAGTGTACTCCAAATATATTTTGAAATTTATTAGCTAGTTTATCAAGAGAAAATCTTGACAAAATAGTTATAAATCTTCAAAATAAAATGTATTTAAAATAAAAATTTGAAATCTTCTATGGCTATCAATAAAAGAGTAGATTTATCAACATTGATTAATTCTTATTTTAATTACATACAATAAAAAACCAATAAATATAGTATTATTAGAGGTATTTAACGTGCACTTTCTAAGATATCTCATTATATCAGTACATGGATTATGAACTAACTTAATTTTAAAACAGATACAACACCCATCCCCCTGCCGTTAATTTACCACATTTTACCAATGATACATATTTTGGTCATGCCAGGAATCGAGCCTGGGACCTTTAACTCATTAGTGTAGAAATGCTACCTTTTGTGTTTAGGTTTCGGACAAAATTAATATTTTCATTATTTAATCGCTACCCTTGGCCACCATGAAAAAAAACCCCTTCAAATAGCATCTAGAGTAATGGCTTTCAAACTTTTTAGAACGACAAACTTTCGCGGTACACTTAACAGTTATGGTCAAAAGACAGTTGGTTATTTTCTAATTGAATTATTTATAATTGTTAATTCTTGATACATTTTTACTGAATATAGCTATACAAAAAAACAATATATTTCCCATGAGGCGCGCGTTAAAAGATTGCGCTTGTTTCAGTTTTTATTGCACTTATGCTTTTTACTACCTCTTCGGGGTTTACGCATATGTGCTAATTACGTGAATGCTCCTAGGGATTAGGGAGACTATATTTATAGGAAGTGTTTCGACATTTGCGTGGAGGGAGAGTGTAAAACCAATTTTGAAATCACCCTCAGTACACCCGACCAAGATTCGACCTCGGTCTCCCCATCATTTTCTCGTGCTACGATAGTAGTGTGTTAGACCACGTGGCCACCAAAGTGGGCTAGTTTCTGTAGATGATGTAATTGACGTCCACGTCATAGGCACACACACCTGAAGTCCGATTCTCGTATATTATGCGCCTCTTTTTCTTATTTTCTTTTTAAATAGTTGTATACTTTCATTTTTATATTTTTTCATGACTGTATATTTTCAAATTGTTAGAAAGTTTTCACGACACAATAACCTCCGGTGGTTAGGGGACAGTGACCGCCAACTTCATCGTCGTTGACCTCCATGCGAAAAAGTGCCATGACTGACCACTGATCACTGTGTGTACACACATGGTAATGCGTCAATTTAAGAATGCATCACCAACCTCTCTGTTGCATCACTAATTATGCATCACTTAAGGTGGGTTTTAAAGAGGACGTGAGAAAAGTCAAGTGTTTTCGCAAACTTAATAGCAACATTTTTTAGGTCCAAAATAAGAAAATTTTTGCTACAATAGAAACATAGAGTTTAATTTTCTTCACGTGGATATATCAACAGTTGTTGAATATCTGTCATGAGCATAGTGGTATTAAATGACACACTTTTTAAGTGAAGAGAAAAATTTGTCATTAAATTCCAGGACAACCTGACAGATATTCCACAACTGTTGAAGTCATCATGTGAAGAAAACCCAACTTTGTTCCTACTGGAAATTTCTTTTTAAATTTTGACCAAAAAAGTTTTGATATAAAATCTGTAAAAAAACCCCACCGCGTTCCCTACATCGCTTTCCCTACATCCCCACCTTAATGACAGAGTGAACACAAATAACCAGTAAGAACCAGAGCGCGCCAATATTTGCTTGGCAGGTTGCCTGTAAATCGGGCTAACACACTTTTAAACCTAGCTGTATATCAATGATCTGGTTCTTAGTTCGTACACAGACTACTTATCCAAAACAGTGTCATCTGTTGAGGGTAGTTTAATACTAACAAATCAGGTTTAGTGAATCAACAACCTGAAATATGGCCATCTTTCCCATGCCTTAGGTTATACTGACAAGTTTAAACTGTTGGTCTACTATTCGTAAAATATTGTATCGTTAGTGTTTAACTTGAATGATACAACCTTATAAACATAATAATAATAATAATCCAACTAAACTATTTTTTTTTCTATAGTTCTAGTTATTGATGGGTTCGCTCAAACATGCTACCCATTCTACTATTTAGTTTCTAGGGGCACCACTTAAACACACAAACTAATTTAAAGTTAATGTGTTCTCTGTGGTTTTAAAATCTATATTATATGGGTGGGTAGTTAAGAAATCATTTAAATTGCAAAGAATTTATAAAATACTAGCAATCCCACATGGCGTTGCCCGTGACCCACTGTGGTATAAGAATTATATAAACCCCCCCACCCCCTCCCCATGGTGCCCGTATCTCTGAAACGTAATTATAAACCAGATAAAAAATATTTTCTTCAAAAATTTGTTAGAAATAGCCTAGTTAAAGATCTAATTAAAACTTTAACAAATCCGGCTTAAAGGTTCATTTTAACCCCCTTCCGTCCACCTATGTTAAAAATGTCAGATCTTTGCGTGCCGTAGATTTGACTGGGCATCGCACACAAACAAACACACACTTCTTTTTATTATTATACATGGCAGGAATAAAATTTTGATTTCAAAATCTATTTTGTTTTGAGGTCAACAGTGATAGCAATATTACTATATTATCATTGTTATGTTATAGGTATTTTTATTTTTATTTTTAAAAAGTGTTATACCACATGACTAGACGTATGAATATTAAAGTATATCTAATGGCTAGCTGATGAAGTTATTTCTGTGAGAGTTGGACGGTACATTGAAAATTAGAAAGTATTTGTATGCTCGTTATTTAAATACATGCAAAATTGTGGGACCGAAGAACCGAATTGACCCATTCCTTAAAGTTGTTCAACGTTTTTCATTCCAAGGGCCCAACACAATTATCAGCTTGCACCGTGGGGCCGGAGATATATTGAGTAAAATACCATTAATTTTAAAATCGATCTACAAACAACACTTATTAAATCATAATTATTTTCAATACTTATATAAATATTTATTTAGCACTGAATCATACTAGCCGTTCGGTTTATACGCTTAAGTTTTAATTACACTAATGGGTTAGGGATTGGGAAGGTTTAATATAGAGGAAGTGATACCCACATTTGCGTGGAGCGAGAGTGTACAACCATTTAGGGAAAAAACACTTCAGTTCACCCTAACGAGATTCGAACCTCGATCTCCCCGTCCTCGGCAGTCTATCTCAACAAGAAACTAGCGCGCGTTAGCTAACTAAGCCACCGAGGCAGGTGTCTTATGACTATCGTGGAGCCGAACCACCAATAACCAGTCAGTATTAGAGCTCTAAAACAAAAAACATCTCACACGTTTCATAAAATCAAATTGAGATTCTAAAATAATTAGACTACCAATGCACACTTTATTTCTATCCTCCTTTTCTATTACGGTTTATAACGTGTAGTTCATAAAAAAAAAGGGACTATGTGGAGCAATCACGTGGTCGTCGAAACCACCCGAGGCAATACATCGGGTTCGTAATAAATGGTTCTTCTACTAAACTTGTATTGAGGAGGGTCAACCTAATGACCTTTTGAAAGAAGAAGAGACTGACTGGGAGTACTCCAGGCCACCGTGTCGAGAATAACCAACCCACCGCACCGGTTGTTGCGTGGTACAAGGCGGCAGGCTCGCAGCGGACTGTATTTTTCTGTGGTGGGAAGGTCAAGGTTCGAGTCTTGGCCAGGTGCGCCGATGGATGGTTTCCCCACATGAGATTTATCTCCCATGCACGCTAATGTAGGTTCACTTAGTCTAAAACAACCTTTCTCATATTTTAAATAGAACCTTTGATAATCTTAGTGTTGAATATAATCATTTAAATACCTCTCCCTCCACGCAAATTTGGGTACACTTCCTATAAAATTCAGCGTTCCTCCTTCCTAATACATTAGTAAAGTAACCCCATGGCTTCTTTGGTGCTGACTTATAGCTCACAGCTGACTTCTGACATTCAATATTTAGATAGGTATTATACCTAAATTTTGACTGTCAGAAGTGACAGCTGCTAAACACATGTTTTTGCAGATCATATGGTTTGGCGTAGGGATACATAATTTAGTCTGGTAACTTTTAAAAGCCATCAGCTTTCCACTGTGAGCTGTCAGTCAGCACCAAAGAAGTCATGGGGCTACTGTATATTCAGTATATGCGTTTAATTCGAACGGTTTATAATACGGAGTGCTAAAAAAAACCTGAAATGATAAAACTAACGATATCGTATCAATTATGGCTGCAAAATTAGGTTTGTATTTAAAAAGGCTTTTACTATGAGATTGAACTGTAGCTGGTAAAACCTGATGTTAAAAAAAACCGCACGTTATATACTCATAAAATAATCATAGTAGTAATACTAATAATATCTTTATCTTCTTTACCTATAATATATAATATACATACAACGTTCAGGATGGTGTTGATATTTACGTAAAACTAACACCGAGAACTCATTCGTTACAGTAATTAAATGTTCCCATTGGCAGCACTGCTAACGTGTGTTGTTGAGCGCTATCTTGGACTGGTAAATCTCTCCATTTGCCGGCTGGGTGCCGGGGTCACGTCTCGTGGAAGATGCCATCACATTTTGCACACATCATTAACGAGTAGTTTTCAGGTGGGATAGAAAAGGATGCCAACAGCCTTTCTTACTAATTTCATAAGAGTTTGTATTTATACTACACATGTTTAAACTGTGTACACTTCTATGTACATGTTATGTGTTGTAATTTCTCAATAATATACATATTTAATAACGTAAGAAGTGGCATTACAAGCTTTATATATAAAATTATGTTTAAGGAGTTTAAATAAATAAATGTCAATAAATAAATAAAATATAGTTTAGAATATCCAAACTAGAGTGCCATAAAAGGGATTTTATTTGGTAGTTTAAAATAAAAGTTACTGTATATTCTTTAATATATTCATACGCAGATCCGTGTTCCCTGAATCTGTCATTACTTAAATATTGTGTCAACTTTGACAGCTATTGGATTATTGTAGTGATTATTCGTCAGTAATGATGGCTGCTCTAATTTTGTTTTGTATATATGGTCAATAATATTATTTATAATGTGTCCCAATTGAATGTAAAATTATTATTCATTTATTGATACCTAATTTTTGAAAATTCAACATTTTTCGAAAATAGCTTTAACTATTTTGTTTTTCAAAATTAATATAAATATTGAGTTTTTTACAACATAAATAATACTGTCAACTTGTTTTTTGTTGTTTAGACACTAATACAAAGGTGGTCTACTGAAGACTGATTTATGAAAATCATAAATCGTTCATAGATGGCTACAACGATTTTGTTCAAAATAATTTAATTTGTGCATAAATAGATTCGTAAATTTGGTTCAAAATGGGTATCTCTAAATTATTTTACTTAATAAATTGCAATGTTTACTTATTTCTTGGAGTAAAATTCACTTAACATAAGATAAATGATAACTGAATTTTGAAGATTTTGTTCCAAACTAAAATAAACTCTAAAGTACACACGATTGTTTCAAAAAAATTAATTAAAATATCTCTTTCCAGCTTTATTTCTTTACTCTCTACTGAGGGTAGGATTTCTAGATCTTATTCGTGGTACAGAGCGTTTAACATGAGTAGCTGACCAATGACCTCTGAGATAAAAATACTCTAGTTTGGGCCCCCATGGTTAGAAACGATTTTATTCTTTAAGGGCCGGTTTTATGACTACCGCATAAATATTGCTATCAGGAGGTTAAAGTTAGCTACCAAATGAAGGCTATCAGCCACTTTAATATTTTACGCGTCAACAAACAAGTACACAGCACTATTTTACATGTCAAATATTCCCCATTTATACATTTTAAACAAAATTGCTTAAGACATTTTCAAAAGGTTTTAATTTTCAAAAAATCATTACTAAGCTACTTTTAATTCAAGGACTAAATTACAAAATACAAGGACAGGTAAAACATCCCTAGTCATCATACTATCACTATTGAAAATGTTCACGATAGTAATACATGCTCTATGTGTGAAAGTAAAAATTACCCTCAATACAACCGGCCCGAGATCAAACCCTTGTTAGTCATGTCAGAGTAAAAACAAGCAAATGCACACCCAACTCTACTAGCAGCCTAACACCGTAAATACTCGTCATATATGATAACATATTTTATGTATTTTCATGTATAAATATTTTTACCGTTCTGTGATAGTATCTAGTCGTTAAGGTATTAAGGGACGCGAGAAAAGTTAAGTGTTTTTGCAGTTTTTTTAGCAAAAAAAAATATTCTTCAATAAAAATACTAAGAGTTTGATTTTCTTCACATGGTGCTATCAACAGTTCTTGAATATCTGTCGTGGATATAGTGACATTAGACGACAAACTTTTTAAAATAAGAGAAAGGGTGGTTATATTTCTTCAGGACACCCTTGACCGATATTCAACAACTGTTGAAAATCATTAATAATAATAATATTTAGCACCGCGTCTTACTATCCTTTCGGTTTATACGCTATAAGTACTAATTACTCTACTGGATTAGGAATTGGGAAGGTTGAATTAGAGTAAGTGAACCCGCATTTGCGTGGAGGGAGAGTGGAAAACCATTTAGGAAAAACCACCCCCAGTTCACCCGATCGAGATTCGAACCTCGATCTCCCCGTCCTCAGCAGCCAAGCTCAACATGACAAGCGCGTTAGCCAACTACGCCACCGAGGTGGGTGTGAAGAAAATTAAACTATATGTTTGTAATGAAGTAATATTTGATTTATTTTGACCAAAATAACTTTAAAAAAAACACCGACTATTTCCTTCCTTCCCTACATCCCCAGTCCCCACCTTAACTCGATGAAATAAATCCAACCTGAGAGCATCGAAAGCGTACATGAGGGAGAAACTTCATACCAAAAGCGCACCTAAACCTTGTAACAAAAGCGGACAGGAAAGAAATAACTACATAACGTGGCAACATGGCAAACATCTTGTGCCCATAGTGATGGGGAGAATAAGCTATCACTAGTGTAATTCTACAAAATATAACCGGCAAACTGTAATAACATTGTATTATGATATACTTGGTTAGGCTAGGTAAGATTAGGTCATGTTGATCCGATGTCAACAAGTGGTGCTGCCATATGGGGCTCAGATACTAAACACAGTGTTGCGCTTTTGATATACTCCAAAACAAGCAAACAAATTCAGCCTGTGAGCCTTTAGTACGTAACCAAATCCAACCTATAAAATAAGATTAACTTTTCACTCGTTTAAGAGTGAGATAAGTACAATGGACCGGATTCCGTTTTAAGGATGACTTTTTTTATATACATTTTTAGATACACTCAGATATTATCATCACTTTACATAATTATCATTCAATCATAATAAGAGAGTGGGAGGTTAGTTATGTTGGTTGGAACTAAAATGAAACCACCTGAGAAGAAGATTCAATTAAGATGGCGGTCACGATTGAACTTGGACCAACAAACAAGGACGAAAGATTTCTGAAGAACAAGTCCTGCGTATTTGATAAGATTAATTTATATTGTACTCGTTTCAATGAACCAATTACAAATAAGTGTTGAAATTATGGACCATCTTATTTCCGTGGAACAAAAGGAAATAAAGATGGAAAACTTTTGATTTATATGAATCAGTATTAATAGGGCTATTCACACAATTAAAATATATGGTACAACACAATCGCACACACTTTCTTATATTGTATATTATAGCCTTGAAGAAAATTTCAAAAATAGATTTGTAACAAACTACCCTTAAATATTATTACTCATAAAAATCAAACACATCATCTTGTTAATCAGCATAATCACTATTTATGTATACATTTTAAACCAAATTGTTCAAATATATTAAAAAAAATTCAAATGTTCAAAAATAAATTACTTGTCATCTATTCTATAACTATTTATCTGTAGGAATAAAAACTTATTCTTATTTATCATGAAAAACTATTTACAAATTCCCCATTTTGAATTCAATCTTCAAGCTCATTTTCCAAAACATTAAAATTTTCTATAATTTGTTGTAAGTAAACTACCCTTAGGTTGATTTATTTTAGATAAATAAAGCAAAACTATTATTTATATGTTTAATAGTCTCCCGATACCAATTTCGAACCATATCGCTAAAGCCATTTATAAAATATTTCAAGTTTCTGAAAAATCAGACATTAATAAACGACCCGTCAAAGAATTTTTGCCCAAAAACCAATTATGTAGAGATATTTGTCATGTCAAACAAATCTTATATATGAACTTCAAACAAAATCGTCATAGCCATTTCGAAAAATTTGTAATTCAAAAAAATTACTCATTAGTAAAATAACCTTAATTGAAGGGCTAGCATAAAAAATATGGTATAGCCATAATAGATTTAAATATAAAGTTTGAACAAAATCCATCAGACCACTTTGGATTCGTGGTAAGGGACGGATAGACACACAGACATAGGGACAGACAGAATCTAAAAAATCCACTTTTTGGAGTTCGTGCTAACCTAAAACGTAACTGTTTGTCATATTCTCGATATAGATTTTGTTCACGATCACAATACTTTCTCTTCGTGTGAGAAAGTAAAAAACATATATACGTATATCAAGGGTACTTAATGCACACTTTCTAAAGAACCTACTAATTACATAAGTATATGAATGATAAATAAACTTATGTATAAAATAAACACATCACTAAATATGCATACCATTAGTAAATCACTGTGAAAGAGAAATCGCCAAATACACAAATTATATTTTTCCCCCCCGCTATGCCAAGAATTAAATCTGGGACTATTAGCTCGATCAGATCTATTCACCTGGTTGAGGTGCTAAGTAGAATAAACTGCACTGGTTTCTATTTTTACACTATGAGTCTAGTACTATATGTGTTCAATATCTTTAAGCTGGGACTGTGGGGGACGGGATAAAAGCTAAATGTTTTTTACAGTTATTATAGCAAAACATTCTTTTGGCCAACATATATCAGTAGAAACATAGAGTTTAATTTTCTTAACACGGTGATATCAACAGTTGTTGAATATCTGTCAAGGGTGTCTTGAAATCTAATGATGACATTTTCTCTTCATTTAAAAAGTTCATCATCTAATGACCATGACAGATATTCAACAACTGTTGGATGATATCAACATGTGAAAAAAAAATCAAACTCTATGTTTCTTATGGGCCAATATATTATTTAGTTTGGCCAAACAAAATGTTTTTTCTATAAAAACTGCAAAAACAGTGCCCTTAACTCGCCTTACCTACCTTAAAGGTGCCATATTTTTGTACACATTGTGGCTCTGTTGAGGCACCTAGTGCCAAGTTCAGTAACCTGCCTGCTCCTGAGCTTTCTACCGACTGAACCAATGCTGATCACCTGTCAATCACAGCTAATTAGGAGAGCATTGTCTTCATAGATGTCTACGCTAGGAGAGGTGGTAAGTGACAGCTAGGAAAAGCTAGCGTGTATCCATTCGCCGAACCATGTGATCTGCAAGGCCATATGTTGAGTTGTTGCTTTTGGTAGTCAAAATTTTCAAAACAAACCATTTGTTTTCAATTATTTTTTCTTTTAATTATTGAAACATGAATGTATGAAAATTTCCGTTTGGATGTTTCTTTAAAAAAATAAATGGAAACAGCGTCTGTAGTTCACTTAAAAATGCTTTAAAAACGAGAAATTTGAAAAAGGTCCTCTTCACAAACTAAGATTGAGAACAGGACGAAACAAAGGGCGTTGATAACGTCGAACAATCCATCTTCGGTAGTGCTATGTGCATCTGTTTAAAAAATAGATAAGTTTTATTTTGAGACTAATATTTTATATGACTCTTTTCATAAGTTATTAAAACACATTTATTTTATCGCTCATTTATAACACGATACAATTGAGAATATTCAATTTACTTTTCGGGCCTACTTGCTTCGGTGGCCGCAGGGTCCAAGGTGTCACTCTTGTAGTATATTAGATTGCCGATGACAGGGAAATTGGAGTTCGAGTCCTGGTCAGGTGTACTGAGGGTGTTTATTTCCTGAATGGTTTTCCACTCGTCTTCCACGGACAAGCGGGTACACTTCCTTTAAGTTCAACCTTTTTCACTCCTAACTCATTAGCGTAATTAGTTGATATGTGTATAACCTGAACAGGTAGTAAAAAGTGGTACAAAAAATGTACATTTCATGTGATATAATATCTCTTGTTGCCACAACCACGAAACAAAAAAACATATTAGTTTTATTAATATATTTTGTTTTTTCAATAAGTTACGAAAAACCCAATCATAGAGTAAACCTTAGGGAAGTATTAGAAGCGTTTATTAACACATTTTGATTGATAGTCTAGTAATAATTACTTATACTCATTACTGTTTCCAGCCTATGGTTTGGGTCACTTTCTTAGTCTAGTATTACTAAGAAAATAATTATTATTTTCATATCAGAGGCTTTCAGCCGATGTTTTCAATACATACATTCTGCTGTCGGTTACCAACACTCTAGTGGCGAGTTGACTATACATTTCTCTTCATTAGAGGGAGGACCAAGTTTGCAAGTAGGGGATTATTTTCGTATTCACTTTACTCGGAGAAACTTATTTGAGTTAGGATATCCATTATCCGTATCTAAAGCATCGGGGTCCGAATTCTAACTTAGGGTGTTTTAGCATTAATAACTTTCATACCTACCTACACGCAGATACGGATAGTTTTCTTCTAAATTATACCTTAATCATTCCTACTCCGTTAACGTAATTGACATAAAAAAATCTACAGCCTGAAGGTGTAGTAAGACACGGTAAAAAAGAAAGGCCATACCTGTGACGTCATGGCATTTCAAGATAGTATTTCCTTGGTTAATGAATTTAGGTCTTGTTCAGCCAGTTTTAAAAATACAACGTTGAAACAAAAACAATAAATACCTAAATAGTTATAAAAGCAGTCCTATAGTTTCATAAAACTATTATTTTTATCTTGAGGTGGCTTTTTTATAAATGTATTTTTTATAAATAATTTACAACTTATGCCATTTAGCTTATTTTCAAAAAATGGCCCATAGGAGGCTTCCTACCAATATGTAGATTAATAAAGTCCGTTGTAGCATATTACTATCTAGAGTAGGGAAAAAGTAAAAGGTAATTTAAAAAAAATCAATGGTGTTAAGGTGCAAATAATATGGTGACTATGAACTCGTCAGAGGAAGAGGGGACGTGTTATTAGTAGAAAAACAAGAGGCCTCGCAAGGTGAACTGATAATTTTCTTACCTTTTTTTCAATTTGTACATCGGTGATAGCGCTTAGACTGTTTAGGTGTGTGAAGTTAAGAGGCAACTTGCTTCGCAATATAGCTTTAAAATCTCCATGTAGGTAACGTCGTTAACTCATTAATAACTTTTTATTTTTTTATTTTTATTATTTAGCACCGCGTCTTACTATCCGTTCGGGTTATACGCTTTAAGTAGCTTACTAATTACGCTAATGGATTAGGAATTTGGGAAGTTGAATTAGAGGACGTGAACCCACATTTACGTGGAGGGAGAGTGGAAAACCATTTAGTTAAAACCATCCTCAGTTCACCCGACCGAGATTCGAACCTCGATCTCCCCGTTCTCAGCAGCATTAATAACTAAGTTATTTAATTTAAAATGGCGAACATAGATTCATTGTTATGGAAGATGTATAGACAATTTAAAATAAATTCCACTTGTTTATTCTAACTTTTTAAAATGCACGATGCTCTATTTTACATGATAAACAGTCGGGTCTGTATGATTAATATTTGATATGTCCTTCATAATAGAAAGAATCCTTATCGATATAAAAAAGGGTAATATAATTAATCTCTTTACTACGTCTTACTACCCGTTTGGGTTATACACCTTTGTACTAACTACACTAGTGGGTTAAGGATAGGGAGGGTTTAATTTAGAAGAAGTTTACTGGTTTTGCGCGGAGGGAGATTGGGAAATACTCAGTACAACTGAAGGGGATTCGAATCCCGATCCCCCCAATCATTGGCAGTATAGTATATTGTGAGAGTGACGCCTTAGACCATGCAGTCACTGAAGCGGGTCATACATGGGGAAGGAATGAGGAAAGTAGTATTTGATAGGAATTCTACTCTCATTGGTGGAGAGATGGAGGGGGGGGGAGATAAATAGAGAGAGAGATAGTGGGGGAACACACAGTAAAAATCATCCTTACCACGACCGACCATGACTCAAACTCTTATTTTCCTGTCAGCACAGTCTAACTTGAGAGTAACGCATTATACCATTGATAAGCGTCATTTTAACTTTAATTAGATGTAATAGTCCATTAGTTTGTTTTTGGGTGGAAAAAAGGAGGTGGAGTGGGGAGAGAGTTAACATCCTTTGGCTACGCGTCTTGCGAACGATACTGTCTATCGCGGGGCTACGATATATTATTGGGTTCGAGACCCAGAGGAAAGAACAGAAACTCGCTTCCGGCTAAAAGTCAGCCGGGTGACACACAGCTTATTATCATTAGACTGACCGCCAGGGGTGCTTGGTTAGACTATATAATTTATATATATTATTAGAGATGGGATGCTTGGATCCTATGGTATTTGAGATTCGTAAAAATCTCAAAAGATTATCTCGAATAAAATATAAAAACCTTAACGCGAGATAACAATTTTAATCATTTAGTAGAACGATTGTACCTAGACTTTTATATTGATAAAAATAACAAAATCAATAAAAACAAACAAATTGTATTAATATAATTAATTTAATAAAAAAAGTGTAATTTTTTTAGCACCACGATTTACTATCCGTTTGGGTTATACGCTTATGTACTAATTACGCTATTGGCTTTAGATATTTGGAAAGTTATTTTCACAGGAAGTATACCTGAGTTTGCGTGGAGGGAGAGTGGAAAACCATTTAGGAAAAATCACCCTGCGTACACCCAACCAAGATTCGAACCTCGATCTCCCCGTAAATGGCAGTCTAGTCTACTGCGAAAGTAGCGCCTTAGACCATGCAGTCATTGAAGTGGGTCATTATATATTAACTACGCCTATGGAGTTAGAAGAAGGAAGAGAGAATTTAGAGAAAAGAAAAATATATACCCACGTTGGAAGTAGAGCAAGAAATCATTTAGTGAAAACCGTCATCATTACTCCCAACTGGGATTCGAGCGGCTACCTCTTTGTAAATGACAAACCAGACCAAGTGAGCTTGATAGTTAGATAAAGTGCCCAACGATGCTGGTTTGGATGCTGGTTGTAGGTAACGCGAGAAAAGGCCAGAGTTTTGGCAGTTTTATAGCAAAAAAAATTATTAACCAAAATAAATCAAATATTGCTTTAGTACAAACAGGGTTTTTAATTTTATTCACTTGGTGATATCAACAGTAAATTTGTAATGAGCATAGAGGCATTAGATTACCAACATTTCAAATGAAGAGAATAAGATGTCATTAAATTCCCGGATACCCTTGACAGATATTAAACAAACATTGATATCATCGTGTGAAGAAAATTAAAGCCTTTATTTTTTACAGAAGCAATATTTGATTTCGTTTGCCCTCTCCCCCTACCCCCAAAGTTTTGCTATTAAAACTGCAAAAATACTTACCTTTTTTCGCGTCTCCTTCATCCCCACCTTAACATTTATCTACAAATAGCTTTTCATGTTTATTTTTTATCTGTACAGTCACTGAGATGATATTTAAATCACACATCCAGAACAATGGAGCAATCAATCATACAAACGTGTCGGCATTAGCTGAGATAATCACGCTAACTAGGACAATATGTGATTGGAGGGCCTAGGGCAAGGTCAAGAAACATATGTTTTCTTGTTATAGTTATTTAATGTACACTTTCTAATCACATTACCCATTCCAATATATTATTTATAGCCAAATTTTAATAGAAAGGGCCTGACAGCTAGAAAAGTGACTATATCTACTTTCACGTATTCATACATCAGGTAATATGATCGGCATCTGTCACTTTTGAAATATATTATCAACACCTTTAAAATAACATTAATAATATGGTAAAATATTACTAATGTCGAATGCAAAAATATACGTTTCTATTTTATAAAATGTTCTTTCCACCAAATTTTTACTATAGACATAACAGATATTCATTTACCAACGAGGCTACAAGATGAACTTGTGGATACATTTTGTATTATCACCGCGCCTCAATACCTGTGCAGGTTAGACCCATATAATATGATAATTACTCTAATAGGGTAGGTATGAGGTAGGAAGCATTTCAGAGGTAATATACCTGAATTTGCGTGGACGGAGTGTGGGAAACAATTTAGGAAAAACTATCCTTTGTAGACCCGACAGGGATTTGAACCCCGATTTCACCGTCATCAGCATGCCAGTCTAGAATGAGAGTGACGCCTTAGACCATTCGACCACTGAATAATAATATTGTTACTTAGCACCACGTCTTACTACCCGCTAGGGTTATGCGCTTAAGTACTAATTATGTTAATGGGCTAGGAATTGGGAAGATTAAATATAGAGGAACTGAACCCACATTTGCATGGAGGTAGAATGGAAAAACATTTAGGAAAAACTACCCCCAGTTCACCCGACCGAGTTTCGAGCCTCAATCTCCCCGTTCTCGGCAGTCTGGCTCCACACGAAACTAGCTAATGAGTCAACTACACCATCGAGGCGGGTTCAGCTACTCAAGCTGGCTATAAAAACGTTAAATGTTTTTGTCATCAGCCGTGGAATCAAACCAGTATCCTCTAGAATAGAGAGTAAAACTTGTATCGCCCGGAAATGAGGCGACTAAAATTTTGTGCACCCATGAATCGCCCAGGGCTACAATCTGAAAACAACTGATACTAATACATCGTTTCTTTTTTGTTTTTAGTGTAGGGTGTTGAATGGGTTTCATGTCATGGGAAACTAACATGAAATATGCTTGTAATTTAACAACAAAAAGCTTCGTGATTGCCCTAATGATTGATGAAATTATTAATTAATAATTGCATTATTATTAATACTACTGGGCGTTTGTACCTTTTATTGAGTCTTCTAATTAGTAGTGTGGGAAAAAGATGGCGCGCACAAGAAATGTAGGCCACTTTAATCCCTAGTAAACTCATAATATTGTATTTGATAGTAGGTCACATCGGTGGGCACGGTGGACTAAACCTCAGACTCATAGAGTCTGGCTTGCTGGTGACAAAAGAGGCCGTGGTTCGAATAATGGTCGAGTGTGCATAGGTTTTTTTACTCAAATAGTTTAACGCTTCCCCTCCACACAAATTTGGGTAAATTTATCAATTCTTCCAAGCATCGTCTCTGCCTGTAAGGCCCTGGCAACCACTAGATGACTGGCTAAAGCGACACGTAAAGAAGAGGATTAACTATGACATAAAGTTGATTAGAGTAAAAAGACACGTAAAACAGTCATTGACAAATATGAGGAACGAAATAAGATATTATTTGATACAAAATTAATCAAAACTATTCTCAAACTGGTGATATTACACAATGGTGTCATCATAAAGAGTAATTCGACTGATGAAACACAAACGTGAGGTAAGTAATGCATTTTAAGAACTGCATCGATCCGCTTCAATGGTCACGTGGTACAAGGTGATACTCTCGCAGTAGACTAGATTTACGATGACGGGGAGATCGAGGTTCGAATATCGGTCGGGTAAAGTAAGGGTGATTTTTACAAAATGATTTTCCTATGATTCCTCCATGCAAATGCTGGTATACTTCCTCTAAATGTAACCTCCCTCAGTTTTAAAACCATTAGCGTGATTATTATATAATAGTGCATACCCATCCAACAAGCTGGAATTTTGTTCGGGGTAACTTAATAGCATTGGCACAAATATATCATTTGTTTGGTTCAATTTTGTCTTTGGTTTAGAAGTTTTTGGAAGTGTCTACTGAATTTTAAAAAAATATTTGATTGTTTTCTATTTGTTCTTTCACTCTCTATTCCCACTTATGCAGGCGCACTTCCTCTAACGTAACCTTATTCTTCCATACCTCCTTAATTACACTATTGATAATTAATTTATGTAAAAAACGTGTTAGTTAAAACGACGTATAATGCGGAATTGTATCAGAAATGGTTTTAGGGAATTTTAAAAATAAGGGTGAAGAATTAATTATTATGGCCTTCGTTTGGGATTGAACTTGGTCTCCTAAGACAAGGTTGAAATGAGGTGAAAGTGAACGTGATTTAATATCCCTATTTTGTATAGTTTTTATAACAAAACTATTTTTTTAGACGAAACCAACAAAATATTGCTTAGTTAGAAACGATTAGTTTTATTTTCTACGCAGATTAATCACAACAGTTCTTGAATATTTGTCATGACCATCACGGAATTTGAACAAGAATGTTTCTCGTAAGTTAGTAAGTTCCTGTTAAAATACCACTACGCTCATGATAAATATCAAAGAAAAGATAGGACTATCATTGGTAGGAAATTAAACTAAACGTAGCTTCCGTATTTGATTTACTTTGGGTAATTTTTTTTCGTGATAAAAAACCACAAAAATACTGAACTTAACACGCATTTCTTTTTATCCCCCCTTAAATGATTGTGTTGTCTTCCCCCGGCCCCTAACTCTCCTTCCCCCAAACAGTTCTTGGCAGTAACTTAATATGTAAGCCGTACCACTAGCCGCAAGGCAGCCGGTAAAGAAACACTTTTCAAGTCAATAAACCGAATAGAAACGGCCGGTTCTCAGCTGTGTAGTCGGTTTGGTTGATCACGTGAGCTGTAGTAGTGTGGATGGACATGTCCTAGGGCGGTTCACACGGCTGACTCCCTGGTGCTGACCACGCCACCCTTCCTTCTCTCTCTCTCTCACTCTCTCACTCACTGACGCAACGAGCAAGGACCACAGTAACACGTATAGCATCCAAGGAAAAGCAAGGATTCCACAATATCTTTTATATAACTTTATTTTTATTACTACCAAAATTGATCTTTTTTTTTATTGTGATAGTGTTTTTTCTTCTTAATATTAATGTTTCTCTTGCATGCCCCTGGTTCCAAAAAAAAAAGAGTTGTTTTTGACTTGCCCTCGGTCGTTGTGTCTGTCTATAAAGTCCGAGTTTAATAGTAAGAACCTTATCTGACTGCTAGAAAATAGACATGGCCAAGTTTTCTTACAAACATCTTTTTATAGCCGTCAGATTGTCTATTTGATCTATTTTCATGTATTGATACGTCAAGTCGTGTGATATGAAGCTACAAATTACTAAATAACTCATCAATATAATATATTAAATAACACTAATATTAAAGTAAAATGTTATCAATGCTAGCCACAAAAAAGTGTGTAGTTTCTAAATGTTCCCTTCTACCAAAATCCTACTATATGTCTATATAACCAAAATAGTTTGGTCTATTTTCTTCAAACTTGGTTTATATTGATATGGCCTGTCTTTATTTGGATTTATACAGAAACATAAACAGTAATGGCTCTTGACCTGAGACAAAAAATAAATAGTATGGTGCATCGTAGAGACTTTCTCTCGCTTTTATCATAAAATATATATTTACTAAAAACTCGTAAGATTTGTGAAACGCAATATTAGGTCTATACATTGATGTAGAAACACTACACCAAAGATCAAAAATGAAATAATATTTATTGATACATATTTACTCTATGGCATTAGGAACTAGGAACACTGTTACAGAAAAATTGAGAAAAGAGAAACATATTTTATAAAAATACATTCCTAATAAAATATTTTTATATTTAATACGAGTAGTACTACAACTATACAATGAATAGGCATTTCATATCTCAAATAGTTGCGAATAAATTATGACAATTGGAAAATTGTCCCCATGTAAAGTACCAAAGTCATTTTCATGAGAAAATGAGAATTTCCTTCTTGTTTATTAAGATAAACAATGTCTATTAAAAATTATTATCATAATCGTTAGAACGAATTTTGAACAAAATATTTTTTTTTTCTTTTTTGCCATTAAGTAAACTATCCTTAATTTTAGAGTTGGAGATCTAATTCTAAAACTCCTAGGAGGGGGGACCTTATGAAAACCCCAGTTACCAAATTTTAGACCAATCGGTAAAATGGTTTCAGCTCTAGCCCAAGGTACAAACGGAGATCTGGCATCGCAAAAAAACAACACATTTTTTGTTTCAGGAGGAATGAAACGTTGTCAAAATCTCGTGTTCAATTTTTTTTGAGGATCCCACTAATTAAGTTCTGAGGTGTAGACTGAAAGTATAAACACAAACAAAAATTAATTTTGAAAACGGCTAGGACGATTCGAATTTGTTTTCTCATTAATGGAAGGTCAAGTAAATATTAATAGACCTTTGATCCCAAGTATTAAGAAGATTGCGCCTAGAATTATTTATTTATGTAAACATGTAATTTCATTGTATATAACTGAACAGTATTTTTATTTAACATTAATTTTATAAGTGTATTTTTAATAAACAATAACATCACGGTTATGAAAGAAACATTAGCACTCACAAATTTAGGTTATTCTACTTAAAATAAAAACCCTTTTAGTTTTTTATTTTATTTTATTTGATATATATAGTACATTTATATATTTTCTACATTTATATATATATGTCTATATATATGTTGTATATATAGTATATATATAACATTTATTTCATCAATAACAAAAGAGTTTAATTTTCTTCACATGGTTATATCAACAGTTGTTGAATATCTGTCATGAGCATAGTGGCATCAGATGAGAAACTTTTTAAATGAAGTTAAAAAGTTGTCATTAAATTACAGGACACACTTGAGAGATATTCAATAACATAATGATATCACCATGTAAAGAAAATTAAACTCTACACTTAGACTGGAGAACTATTTTATTCATTTTGACAAAAAAAAAAAAAAATCTGTGTAAAATTTGCAAATAAATACCGCCATTAAAACTAGTGTTTCCTATACTCCTGCCTTAGCGCATTAACGTATTCAGTCATAGGTGCACAGCTCGAACGGCTAGTGAGACGTAGTATAAAAACAACCAACCTAGAAAGTGTAAGCAAAGTTCTTAATCAGATGGTAAGAATATTGTATGAAAACCCTTCGTCCTGCTTTCATGAGAAGTTTTGTTCACGGCACTCTCGATGGATACAGAGCCCCCAAGCGTTTCACACGGGTATTTAAAACTGACGATAAAGTGCTAAACGCTACAAACCTACAAGCAATAACAACTCCTTCTGTCACACTTTACTTTTTTATTGTTTTGTTTCAAAAGTATTCTTAAAAAAAACCCACTTAGAACACAGGATTCTACTTTGTGTTTATCAACGCCTGGGAACATTTTTTAAAGTCCCGCGTCCTACTACCCGTTCGGCTTATACATCTATGTACTAATTACATTAATGGTTTATAAAAGGTTAATTGAGGGCAAGTGCACCCGCATTTGCGTGGAGGGAGAGTAGAAAACCATTTAGAAAAACCACCTTTAGTGTACCCAACCGGGATAGAACCCTGATCTCCCCGTTTTCAGCAGTCTAGTCCAACAAGAGAGTAGCGCGTTAGACCATGAGCCCAACGAAGTGGTAGTTTGGGAACAGACAGAAATTTGCGAGCGATCAGCACGTCTGCCTCGCAATACCGAGATTAGATTCATTCCCCTATATAACATTAGAAATGGATTAATTACATTTACGAACAATTATTTAGTGCTTAAAATATTATTTAAGAGCTACACTTTCATTTTACCGCTTAATTTTGATGATATTATATTTAAAAGAATGTTTTGTGTACCTCATCTATCGTTTCACATTCTTACAAACACAGAACAATAAGTTCAGTTATGATTCAGTGTTGATACTTAATTTTGAGGGAAATGATATTTTAAAGTACTGTAATATTTAAGTACCACATCTATATTATAGCATTCTCTCTCACACACACTCTCTACCCTCACATACACTCTTTGTCACACAATAATTTCTCTCACATTATCTTTATTATACTCTCTCTCTCTTAAGCTCTTACGAACGTTTTATTTATTGAACGCTTTTCAAAAAAAAACTCTCTTTCTCAAACTTCCTCTAACTCAAACTCTCAATTTATCTCGATCTCACCCTCTCTATCCCAAAATCACTTTATCTCGAACCCACGCTCTTTCTAAAACTCGCTATCTTAATATATAGCTTTAACTCTTTCTCTAACTCTCTCTCTCAATCTAATTTTCTTTCCCTAAACTAATCTCTCCCTATCTAACTTTCTCTCTCAAACTCTCTGTCTCTCACACACCCTCAAATTTTCTCTTTTTTTCCACATTCTCTCATTCTCTCACACACACACACTTTATCACGCATTCTCCAGTATATATATTCTCCTTCTCACTTTTTCTCACACACATTCTCTCTCCTCCTACATACACTCTTTTTATGTTCTCCCAGTATTTCTCTCTCTAGCGCATAAATATACTCTCACTATCACTAACTTACACTCACTTTCTCACACTCATTTTCATATTCACCACACACAATTACACACTCAAACACGTACACTATCATTTTCACTATAACATTTTTTCACTCTCTCTATCATACATCTTAATATATATTAATATATATTATTGGATAAGCCCGTTTCCAGTAATAGAAATTACGAGGTAATGACTGAACGGATTTTGACAAACGAAAACTTCATTTTAAAGATTAGGGAATTAGTGTGCCGGTAAAAATAGTGACCTAAAACTAAAACACAATTTTTCTAGCGAATATTCTATCTTTTCCCTCTGTGTGGACAGTGTTTCATCTGTACAACCATTCTTTGTTTACATCAACATGGAAACCATGATTTGTGTATAGCTGTTTATTCGTAAATAAAATATTTGTATTTGTTTAAAAATAATATCAATTGTTGCTTGAGTGGTTTGGTGCAACGAATATAGATATAAGAGGGTGGTCATTTTAAAGTTATCATCGGGGCGTGAAGGGGGAAAATATAGGCCTATGTTTTTATTAAAATTACACACCGAAAACTAAATAACTAAGTAAAGTTGATGACCTTTGACGAGTAAACTATGAGCTAAAATGTGAGTGAGGGCTTATTATATAGAATAAAAATTTTAAAATATATTTTAGTTCAATAATCGCTGCAACGACCAACTAGTAATATACAATTTTTCTGAAACGCTCCCCCAAAGAACATCATAATCAATTTCAACATTAATAGACTTCCATAAAAAATTTATATTTGCTCTTGGTTCGAAAATTATTGGTTATATAAAAATATATTTTAAATATATATTTTCATTATTTTTAATAATAATAAAATTTTACAATAATAAGTTAGTTTGTATTTTAAATAGTTACGGAGATATCAATATAAGCAATTTCTACTGTAAAATACCCTTAAAGTTATTATCATGGGAAAATGAGAGTTTCCATTTTGTTTGTGACGTGAAACAGTGTCTAGACATATAATCTAATCAAATTGTTAATGCGGATTTGGAGATTTTCAAAATCTCTTTGCCCTTGATTAACGACCGTTAGTCTTAGGGTCAGATATCTAACTCCATAAACTCCTCGGGGGAACCTTAATAAAATCCTATATAACATGTTTTATCGAGATAGGTAAAATGGTTTCGGCTCTAGGCCAAGATACAGACGACATCAATAAAACCTTTTTTTTCTGTTTCTGAGGATCATGAAACATCAAAATTTATCAAAAATCTTGAGTTTGATTTTTTTAAATATCATAATACTTCTCTCTCCGAGGATTCTAAAGGAAGTAAAGATATAAGTGAAGAACTAGGGACTGACTTAAGCACAGTTATATCGTATACTCCTTCCTCCTCAGTGGGTTTGCTTACAGACTTCTAATCATCCTGCTCTTCCCATGGCTCTCTTTTATTAAATAAATTCCATGCAACACCTTAGCTCATTCAGTAGCGTGTTTGTCTCCTGATCCAAGGCTCTTGGGATCGATTCCCAGCATGGCCAAAAAATGTATCATTGGTAAAATATGGGGTTACCCTTACACAGTGATGAATTAGCTGCCAGGGGCTGGGCGTTGTGTCTATATTAAATTTAAGTTTGTTTATAAGTCATGTGCTGATATAATCAGTTGGTTCAGAAAGAGCACGTTAAATACTTTAGATAAATGACAAATATTTTTTTTTTACCATACTGTTCTCTGTAAGTGTCTAGTAAGAGGTGAATTCCTTCTGACAAAACCTAAAAAAAGAAAAAAAGGAGTTTTGCATCACGAAAATGATAGTAACTCTAATCAATCTCGAACTAGATGTCGAAACGTAGTGCGGGTTTCTGTATTTTAATCTAGGAAACAGTGGAATTAGGACCGGTGAGACTGTTTTACCATATTTTAAAAATACAATAAAATTGAAAAAATACATATTTTAAAATCCACTGTTTTCAACTAAGTTATAAAGAAAGTTGCCCCTTCAATATATTTTCTGGTCAAAGTAACATTATATACACCGGTTAATCGTTTTTGAGAGGGAATATTAAATAGCCCATTGTAATTCTACTGAGGTACTTCCTGAAATAAAACCAGGGCTCCCCAGATCTATAATAAACTCCTCTAACTACTCAGCTACACGCCAATATAGGGAGAGTCGCTGAATAGTTGTCAATGCTAGTGTAATTCGACCCTTGGTATTTAGATTAAGTTGGGAATGTAGGGGATGGGGGAAAATGTCAGTGTTTTTGTAGTTTTATAGCAATACATTTCATTGTACGAAATAAATAAAAAAGTATTTCAGTAGAAACGATTAGTTTAATTTTATTCACATGGTGATAATCATCATTTATTGAATATCTATCAAAGTTTTCCTGAAATTTAATGGCGACTTTTTCTCTTCTTTTAAAAGTTTCTCATCTAATACCACTCTGCTCATTACAAATATTCAACAACTGTTGATATAACTGTGTGAAGAAAATTAAACTCCATGTTTTTATTAGAACAATATTCTAATTGTTTTGTTTAAACAAAATTGCTATGAAAACTGCAAAAATACTGCTCTTTTTCCCACGTACCATACACTCCCACTCCCGTGTTCCCTGCGCCGCTGTCGTTAGACGTAATGGGTCGTCCCTCAAAAAGGTGGGAACAATTCCAGTTTGTTGGTTGTAACGTTTGCGCGGTCCTTGGTTGTTCCCCGGGCCACGGGCACGGACTATTGCTAATGATGTATCACATCCCCACATGGTGAACTCTGGCCCGAACCTTGCACGCAATCTCTCGGGGGGAACCTGTTATTAACTCCTCTAGTTGACATGCACGCAACTATAATAAAATAGCCCCTTAATGGAAGTTTAAACCGTATGTATGCTTTCAATATTTCCTCTTTCCTCTCACCCCCTTCCCCAATACGAACCTCTCTTTTTAAAAAATATGCACGGCAGAGTTTTCACTCTGTCTTGAAGGAATTTTCTGATAGCATGAGTGTTATATATTTAATATGTGGGAAAGTTAACAATTTACCTTTCCAAGTATCATTAAAATTCCTCAATGAAACACAATTGAATGGTATACTTCAATAAAGCGTGTGAAAGAAATTTATTATTGGAAATATTATTGCCAAAAATATAATTTAATAAATCTATGAGTATTTTTTTTAGTTCTTGTCAAAAAATGCAAGAAAACAATCGACTCTTTTAATCAATACTTTCTAATAATATTTTCAGTTTTAATTATGCCCTAATTAATATTTTGAAATGACTCTTAACTATTAAAAGCGTTTTAAGGTGCCTTTAGTAGATAGTATAAAAATTTAAATCAAGGAAAAATTAATGCTATTGGATTATTAATCAGGAGCAACTAATTATTAAGGTCACTGTTTTAATTGCAAAATGGTGGAGGTTATTTTTGCTATAATCACTGCTCAAATTTAATTGAGAAAAACATTTATAGCTTATATCCTATTATTTTCTCATATTGGGCAAATGTTTAGAGCATGCATATAAGTTATATATTTAGGTATATTGTCCATATATATTTATATATATATATATATAGTTTAAAGTCATATTTTATTGTCATTACTTAGGTAAAAATAAAGATAGTACAAGCAAAACCAATATTACAAATAGGCCTATTAAAAATTATGAAAAAATATAGTATGAAATAGAATAAATACAAAATAAGAAGGTAAAAATTTATTCTGATATTGTGTTGAAATTTATGATAGTAGGAAGATTCATAGACCCAACTAATAGAACCAATTATGTTTTTAATAAAGGGGGTGGGGTTTAAGGGGGAAGTATTCTGAGTGATTCACGATATCTTAATACCGGATGGGCTGTCCAAATATTTTACATTTATGGGTGGGGTTAAGGAAGGTGAAATTTATAGCAAATGTACCCACATTTGCGTAAAGAAAGAGATAGAGAGAGAGAAAGTGGTAAATTATGTAGGAAAATCCATCTCCAGTACATGAGTCTAGGACTTGAACCTATTGCAAACTTCACATCTTATAGATCTTGCACCCAGCGATCCTTAGCTCATCCATAATGTTGAACTTTTGCTGCTAGGAGCATTTTTAAGTATGAGCACATTAATTGACAAAAAAAAATTTCTGTCAGCGCGTCTCACTTCGTGTTAGGTTTATACGCCTATAAGATAATTAATTGTTCTTTCATGATGAAGACAAATTTAGAGTGTTTGAAAACAAGGTTCATAGGAAGATATTTGGTTAAAAAAAATGAGATTATTGGGGAGTGGAAGAGGTTTCATATGGTTGAGTTATATACCTTGTACTAATCACAAGATGTAAGGATAATCAAGTCTCGTAGATTACGGTGAGCAGGACATGCAGCGCGAATATAAGAATCTAGAACCGTGTTCAGGATATTGACTGACAAACCCAATGGGAAGAGACCATTGGTAAAACCTAGACATAGATGGGAGGATGACATTAGAATGGACTTGAAAACAATAGGGTGTAATGAGGTGGACTGGATATAACTAGATTAAGATAGGGATAGGGTGTAATGAGGTGGGCTGGATATAACTAGATTAAGATAGGGATAGGGTGTAATGAGGACTGGATAGAACTAGCTCAAGATAGGGATAGGGTGTAATGAGGGGGATTGGATAGAACGAGGTATAGGTGGCGTACTTTTGTAAGTGCGGCAATGAGTTTTCGAGTTCCTGATGCTAGAGAGTAAGTAAGTACGTAAATAATTAAGTATTATTATTAAGTGACGTAAGACGACGTAGAAGATAATAATGATAATTACGACTATACATAATGATGTTGATACTCACAGTTCGATTCTGGAGAAAATTTAGGATCTTTTGTAATCGATAGTGAAACAAATTAATGTTTCTCTTTATGTTCTTTTTTTTCGGTTCGAGATCAAGCACGCAATAATTAAAACGTGTGGGAAAATGTATATGATGTACTACATGTGTTTACAGGTGGTAGCATGCGAATATAGTTCTGATTGCATAAGCTATAAACAGGAAACAGTTCAACATGGGAATAAATAAATCTATAATTATTATGCTGTAGTGCAAACGAGTCAAACGTTTAAATTCTATTTTGACCTTTTACTATCCGTGGGAAGAATTAATTCCCAAGAACCAGACTGGACGGGCGGCTATAACGCCTGACTTTAATTTCTACCAACCTCCCTTTGGTTTAGTTAATTTAAGGTGAGAAGTAATGAAACGCGAGAAAAGGCCAGTATTTTTTTCACTTTTTATGGCAAAACATTTTTTTTGGCCAAAATAAATCAACTATTACTTCAGTACAAACATAGAGTATAATTTTCTTTACATGGTGTATACATGGTGAATATCTGTCATGAGCATTGCAACTTGTAATAAGAAACTTTTTAAATGAAGAGAAAATGTTGTCATTAAATTCCAGTAAATCCTTTATAGATATTAAAAACATTTTTGAGGTCACCATTTGAAGAAAATTAAACTCTATGTTTGTACTTGAGCAATATTTTATTTATTTGCACAAAAAAAAAGTTTTTCCATAAAAACTGAAAAACACTAGATTTTTTTCACGTCTTCTTTCACCCCACCTTAAGACGCCAGTATGGCTATGAATGGAGACCTTTGGAGGAGGCAGGCTAACGCCTTAACGCTTTCGGCCATGAAACCACATATACAAGAAAAGTTGTAAAGCGAATGGTAAATGACTTGTAATGGATGGTAAACATGTTAAAGATCTAATAGGTGATTTACATGATATATTTGTACCTATGATCTTCTTTAACCTTTTTGAAACGGTAAAATATTGTAGTTGCAAAAATGTTCAGCATTTCTTGGCTTGTATATGTTAACGAAAATGCCCTAGTGGCAATTATGGAAAATTTAAAATAAAGTAGGCTATGAAAGAAGCTAGTATATAATCATGTTTATTTCTAGGCTGTAAGCAATATAATGTTTATTCTATACCCTCTAGTATTTCTTGAGCATTTCTCTTTCGCTTCTCTCATGGTCAACTCTATGTTAGGTATTCCACATTTGACATTAGAAGGGAATCCTGTAGGCGTTTTATATTGTTTTAGTTATCACCGCGTCTTACTTCCTCTCTAAATTATATATGTATATTACTGTAAAAGTCCGAAGACTGGTAAATATTAGAATTTACTAGTATATCCTAACATTTACCGATATCTCTTGGTAAAAGACCGAAATATCTTAGAAAATATTTACATTTTGAGTTTTAGTCAGCTTCAGAATGAGGTGGGAGAGACTTTTACAGTAACATATACATTTTAATTGCACTAGTGAGGTGGAGATGAGAAAGGTAGAATTGATCTGAAATGCACCCTTATTTGCGTGGAGGAAAAATTGAATGATAATTTAATTAGAAAATACTCATACCCCGAAAACCGTTCGCATTATTATCGATCAGGATTTTATATTTAGTTTGATATAATACAAAATAATATATGGATATAAGTTAATTGGGAATCACTCTTAGATTTGATTGCAATTAGTATTTAAAATTATTATTATTTTTATATTTAAAAACAAAACCCTTAGTCTTATTTAAAATAATACAAAATTTGATACAAATCGGTTGAGGACTGTTAGCATAAATGATTGTGAAAACAAATTCCTCTTTGTTTATTAGAGTTCATGTACCCCGATTATCATACGAATTGGCCCCCAGCCGTTAATTCATCACTGTGAAAGGGTAAACCCACATTTAACCAATGATCAACTTTTAGTCCATGCCAGAAATTGAACCTAGGACCCTCAGCTCAATAGACATACATGCTACCAACTGAGATTGAAGTGTCGGATACGCAAGGCTGAAGTTATTATATATTTACACTAATAATATTAATATTTGACACCGCGTCTTACTACCCGGTCGGGTTATACGCTTTTAGTGCTAATTACGCTAATGGATTAGGAATTGGGAAGGTTGAATTAGAGGAAGTGAACCCGCATTTGCGTGGGGGAGAGTGGAAAACCATTTAGGAAAAACCACCCCCAGTTCACCCGACCGAGATTCGAACCTCGATCTCCCCGTCCTCAGCAGTCGAGCTCAACACGACAAGCGCGTTAGCCAACTACGCCACCGAGGCGGGTTTTTCACTAATCAATTTAAAGACGGTCTAATGAAGGTGCTTTCAAATAAATGAACTAGCATTAGTTTGTAAATATAATATAACCACTCATGAAAATAAACAACTTTAGCGCACACAACCATGATTTGAACCCTGGTATCCTTGTTTATAGTAAAGCGCGTAGGCAGTGAGCAAACTCTACCGGCGCGTGGTGTTATTAATACCTTGAAAACAAGTACCAATTAAGGGGTGTGGAAGAAGTATTGGGAGATATTGGTATTTACTGCTCTCTTTGATAGCATCTTGGCATGATCAGCCATCTGCCCGCTGCTGTGGGCACACAACCACAGATTGTTATCAGACAAGAACAAATGAAACACGCATCTATACATCTATAAAGTATAAAGCCACAGGTAGGATTGTATGTTTGCCGGCAAGTACAATACATACTACCTGTTTCAATAACATAGATATCTATTCATAGCTTACATCTCTACATACAATGCTCATGTGTACATAAATTTGGTTAATTATCCCCCCCGTTGTGAAAACGTATTTTTATTGATCATTAGTAGCATCGTGGATTTTTAGGTTGTATTCTTTTGGTTGGCGTCATTTGTAGGCATTTTTGAAGTATTTATGAAAAATAAGTATATTTTCTAATTCTATTGATATATAATCATTGTAAAAAAAAAAAAATCAACACACAGTTGTCGGAATGACAATATGGTGTAGACATTTAACTTTGTATTCTCTTTGCTTGTAAAACAAACATTCCTGGTGAGATACTATAGCTAGGCTGGATCGGGTTTGTGTTAGGAGGGGATAGCCATTACCTGCAACGAATATTTGTAAACCAATGTTACGTTTAGCAGAATGCAAAAGTTCAATTGAAACTTTTCATTGCAGATATATTTTTTTAGTTTTAAGTTGTAAAGTGCATGTTTGATTTAGCCGTGTGCACTTGTTACAAATTTTTATTAATATTCTTGTAAATTTTAAGATTTTTTTTCATTAATCATATAAATAATTTTTTAAATCAATTTAGTTTATCAAAGTCCAAGCCCTGCTTACGAAATACAATAGTAATTATTCTATTACTACACACATCAGCCTGCTCCAATACTCACTAAGAAACCCACTTCGGTGGCTGCATGGTCTAAGGTGCTACTCTCACAATAAGCTAGACTGTTGAAGACGGAGAGATTCAGGTTCGATCCCAGTCGGGTGTACTGAAGGTGGTTTTACATTGATGTTTCCCCCCTTTCCCTCCACTCATATGCGGGTGCACTTCCTATAAATTAAACCTTCCTAATCCCCAACACATTAGTGTAATTAGTACATAGGTGTATAATCCGAACAGGTAGTAAGACGTGGTGCTAAACAAACACCTACTAGAGACCTGGATGTTGATTACAATACGGTCGACCTTGGTGTTCTTGGTGTAAAGTTCTCACCTTAACACTCGATGTTCGGGGGTTCAAACCCAACCGGAGTCGACGGGGTTTTCTTGAGAGATAAAAATCCATAGCATAACTTCCTCCGGAGGTGAAGAGAACCCGTCGCTTCCTTGTTGATTGTGACATGGAAAAGAACCCTGGAAGGTATGTGAAAATACCTTTCCCAACAAAATTGGTAGGGCCCTTTCGCGCTTGCTCATAGACATTCTAGTGTACTCATATGATCAGTCGGTTTATAAGGTGCACGTTAAATACCTCAAATAAATAATAATTGATTATAATGCTGCTTTAACTTTTTTAGCTTGCCTAGACTTTTTGTTTAATCGTGTACATTTGTCAGAGAAAACTCTCCGTCTTCAAGTCTATAATTAATGTGTGGAGTAATTAAGACTGTTATTTATTTAAGTTACAGTGTGCATTGGCTTTTAACACACATGTGTGACTGGGCGAGAAGCTAATATGTGGTGATGATTCATTCAGTATTTCGATTTAAAAAATCTAGTTTTATTTTATTTTTATTTTTACCAAGACTATAATATCCTTGCAATTTTCTAGGGTGTATTATTCTTGTAATAATAATAATAATAATGATATTTATTACCGCGTCTTACTACCCGTTCGGGTTATACGCTTTAAGTACTAATAACTCTAATGGATTAGGAATTGGGAAGGTTGAATTAGAGGAAGTGAACCCGCATTTGCGTGGAGGGAGAGTGGAAAACCATTTAGGAAAAACCACCCCCAGTTCACCCGACCGAGATTTGAACCTCGATCTCCCCATCCTCAGCAGTCGAGCTCAACACGACAAGCGCGTTAGCCAACTAAGCCACCGAGGCGGGTATTCTTATTCTTATAGGAAGGTCAAATTTACTAAAAATAAATGTTGATGTGAAATACTGGGATAGCGTGAAAATATTTAGGCAGACGGAATTTGGCCCATGGAGGGAGGGTTGGTGGGGGAGCGGGTGGCAAATCAACATAATTTATTACTAAGAAAGACTACTTTTATAATATTCTTAAACCTTAATGTAATTTATATTTCTTTTCTTACTTATAGTCTAGTAAATTTGAGATCTTTAATTTCAATTAATTCCAACTTCTTTCTACCTTTAAACACACTGTGATCTTAATACATAATAATGTTAAGGTGGGTCAAGTTTCAACTATTATTAATTGTAACATATTTGTTTGCAGGTAAGTGATGACTGCTAAACTCTCACAAGAAGAAAGGGTGAGCTTGTTTTGGATCTTTGGAAGGTCAGATGTTTCAATCCAAATTGATTTCTCAATCTGTAGATCTAGTCCGTTGGCTCATGTTTAGTGACGAGGCGATATTTCACTTCGGCGGTCGTGCCAAAGACAACCATGCACGCCTTTGGGACAGAATAAAAAAGAAAACATTATTCAAAAAAGGTTACCCATGTGCCAAAATAATTCATTCAACATTAATTTATTCTATATTGTGAAATTTTGCTGCACCAAGGTATATTTATTTAATGTAGAATATAACTAACTGAAATTTGTTTAATCTTTCCTGTACTTCACATGTTTTGAGAAAAAACATTTTGGCTTCAAGGCCAATTTGTCATTGTAACGCCATGTTCTGGGGTGTTGGTTGATTTTTCATCCTGATATTTCATAATTGTAGTCATAATTATAAAGACATCCATGGTTTCTATACATTTAACAAGCCTTAGTACCATCATCAGTGACCACATAGTTTAGGGCATTAGGCTTATAATACACTAGAGAGCTGGTGACTAAGAGGTCGAGGATCGAATCTCGCTCCAATTACTTTGAATGGTAGCAGTCTCACCATGACCGAATACACTATGACCCTATCTTTTATATATATAGAGTACCATGGATGAATAATGCAAGATAAGCCTGCTACCTTACAGGCTGAGCGAAGGTGAGACTGCCCATATTGTGATTTATCAGTTTTTTTCCAACCTTACTCCATGCTAATGATGGGTAAATTTTATAACTACCCTCATAATCCTTACCTCCTAGATTAAACATTTTAATAAACCTTGAGTTAAAATGTATGAACATGAAAAGAAAACCTTAGGGCCCTTGAGCCTGTTGAGTGCAAGTCTAAAACCTATTTTATGAGATGGTTGGAGGGAGGTTGAAAGGCGTGTCGTGGCTTCACAACCGACTAAAGTATCCTTCCGCGCCAATAAGAACAAATGAATCACGGAAACAGCTACCGGACAGGTCCTGCGGAAAAATGATAAGTTTGGAAATATAAGTTTTTACTAGAACAAGTGAAATTATTATAAAAATATTTTCAACATCTCTTCTAAGTTAATGTGTCAATGTCTATTAGGTGTTACATTTTCTTATTTTTTTGCCATGCAGCCGGCAGTTTTCTATTGAAAATTGTCAATTTTATTGATATTTGATCACTGTTAAAATTATAGAGGAGGTGTGTATATAAAAAGTATAACTTAATCAACGTGCTTCTATTCTTGAACAGATCATTCACAAAAATAAAATTGCAAAACAATCAAAATTCTTGAAGATAACTGTTTTTTCCCATTGCCCCGCATTTCCCCGCCAAATGAAAAGGGCCAATCGACCTAAACAAATTTTCTCAATTTAACCTTCAAGCTATATAATATGTGTTTATATGAGAGTTATAAAACCATTAATCTGGGAAGATAATTACGCTGTAGGAAGTACAAATAGCCCCAGGCCTTTTCCCACACGACAACGATACAGGTATCATTGCATACCCACCACGGCGATGAGCATGCGCACTTACATGAGCGGAGTATATTGGACGAGAGCTGTCAAAAATTATTAATACACAATTTAGAGCGAAGTGGTCAAGTCCTTATTTTTGGCAGAAATGAGAGAGTGTTTATAGGGGGAAAAACTTGGGACGTGGTTTATTAGAGCATTGTTTTTAAAAACTGTTCTACTTGGAGCCCTTAGTCTCGGTCATACTTATCTCAGGCTCCGTGAGACAATTTTAGAATTTTCTTTATATATTTTTTCACATCATAGAATAGCATAAGTAATTAGGAATAACGATTTTTTCATATTTGAATAAAGAATATTTGTTAAAGGTGCAGTCATAACATGTGTTTTAACGTTTGTTTTACACTACATAAATTGTGCTATTTCATGCTAGTAGAAACTGTAACAACCCATGCATAATATAATACTTACTTACGAATTAAATTATCCTAATTGAATAGGTTAAAGGTCCAATCTTACAACATATATATTCTTAGTGTACGAGTATTTGAAAGTTATTTCCCCCCTCATTTAGAGAAATTACCATGGATTAAAAATACCTCTAGTTGAATCTTCCAGTGCTAACGAACTGTCTTTAAAAGAGAAAATAACAACTGGTAGATATATCTACAGTTTAAATACAAAATTTCAGTTGGAAAAAATTACAAAATTTTGGAACACCCTGAACTAAAGAAACGAGCTTTGAAATTTTTGATCTATTCGCAACAACATATCTTTGAGAGACAAACTCTTTCATTGCATACTACTACAAAGACTAGACTTAGAAACAAACTAAATATAGAAGATTACCTTCGTTTCCAAGTGACAACCATAATTACAGTGAAAATACTAATATAATATTTAGCACTCCATATTACTACCCGTTCGGTGTATACGCTTAAGTACTTATTACGCTAATGGGTTAGGAATTGTGAAGGTTGAATATAGAGGAAGTAAGCTCGTATTTTCATGGAGAGAGAGTGGAAAACCATTTAGGAAAAACCACCCCCAGCTCACTCCTTGATATCCTCATCCTTGACAGTCAAGCTCAACTCTAAACTAGCGCTTTAGCTAATTACGCCACCAATGCGGGTTCCAATCAAAATAATGCCTACCCGAATTACTAATAAATAAATACTGATTTAAAGTTTGCATTTTGCACAGTTAAGTTGATGTAAAATGTAGTTTTTCTCTGGATATTTATTCAAGTATTAAGTTCTAAAATACATTTAAAAATTTACCTGTCTATATTGAATGTTCTTAATACCAATGTACTTTTTTTTATGCTGGCTCTAGCAAGTATTTATTATGGTGGTCTAAAAACTAGGTGTTAGGATTGGTGTCAGAGAAAGGGGGACAAACTGAGTATCAGAAACCCTCTCTCACTAGAACATTTTTTAAATACTATATTAAGATTTGACTAATTATACATTGATTGATCCAACAAATGGGATAGTTCAAACCCACCATGATTCCCCACGATATTTCTATTTAAATCAATGGTAAAAAATAACATTTAATACGAATTTTAAAAGGAAACGTTTGGGTTACTCGAAGCCTATACATTGTTATATTTTCTAGATTGTACTCATTTTAAATCTAACTTAACGATCTTTACTAAACCACCCAATATCCAGATCAGATCTAATTTCACGTATTCATGCGTCAGGTGATGTAATATGAAGCTGTCACTTCCGAGAAATATTATCAATACCTGTAAAATAACACCAATAAGATAGAATTATTATTATTATTATTATTATTATTATTAGCACCGCATCTTACTACCTGTCCGGGTTATACACACTTACGCTAATGTGTAATGGTAGGGTGATTGTGAGATGAAATGGAGGACCTACAGTTTATAGGCCTGGCATTCCCCACATTCACAAGTTGTGATTAATACACGTCTTGTCAAGAGGTGAAGGAAGGGTTTGGTAATCAGATAAATCCGTGCTGCGACCATGGATTTAACCCAGGACCCCCAGCACAGAGGTCTGACACCTTATTCCTCGACCACCAGGTCACCAATAAGACAGTAAACTGTCATCAATTATAGCTTCAAAACGATATTTTTGCATTTTCTAAAAGGCCCTTCTATGAAAATTGGACTGTTCTTGCGCTAGCCGATGTGCACTATTTTTATTTTATGGACCGTGAATCTTCTTGGGTTCAACAGTTCATATAGACAGTAGTGTAATAAGATTACCTAGTTTTGAGAGTATGGGATTTTACGATCACATTTTAACAGCGTCATAAATATGGTTTGTAGACATGAAATGCTTGCAAGAAAAGGTGTCGTCTTTACACCAGTTTATATCAGTATGAAAGTTCAAATCGGCTTTTGAAGTAAATCACCGTGGTGTTGGGCTCGCGGCTCCTCAAACACGTGGTAGGCTGTATACGTGTAATGTTTTCAGAACCGTTGCTATTACTTTCATGAACAGAAAAACGTCCAACACTTTTATCTTTCAACATAATTTATTAATGCTACAATATACTTGTTCATTCTCCTTCAGGAACAAGTTTGGATTGAAAAAATTGGAAGATCGAATGTGAAATAGCAATTCGATATTAAAGTTGCCACGACGCATCTGGAAAATTGGGAAAGCCTGGAAGACACAAATAATTTTTTATGTAAAAAAAAGTTGAAAAAACACGGGAAATTGTTTATAAAAACAACCAAAGAAACAGGGGGAGGGGGTTATTGTGTATTTGGTACATTTAAAGTAATATGGAATATTAAAGTTCGTATTTTTGCCTTTTTTGTAATAAAAAAGTTTTCATCCAAAATAAATAAAATATTGTTTCATTTGTTACATTTAGTTTAATATTATATAGAACAGATAGTTATTTCCACTGTTATTTTAATGTTGGTCATAGGTATCTTGAAATTTAAACAGGAGCTTTCCCCTCTCTTTTAAAAAGATTGTAGTAAAATACCTAAATTCCCATGGGAAATATTCAAGAAATGCTGTTATTACTGTGTGCACAAAATTAGACTAACTTCATCTACCTAAGAAATATTTTATTTTTATTCTGGCCTTTTTGTTTTGTTGTGAAAAGTGTAAATTCGTACTTTCCTCTATCCCACCTCAGGTAAATTTTGTATTAAAACGTTTATACTAAAAAATAATCATTAGATATTTACTGCGATATACAGGCTAGTATACATACACAATACAATAATTTCTCTCAAGGTATCTCAAGACTACGTATATGGTTGTACAAGTAATGGCGACATTTACTTACAGATGGAGATGGACTCTTCAATGAGTTTTGCCGGCAGTAATATGCTGTGTTACCTTACATTATGATTGCCACTAAATGTTAAAGGTGTTCGAACGAGTGTCGAGGTATTTTTAACATTTTATTACAATGATTTACAGTCTGTGTGTTGATGTTTATTTTATTTTTCGTTGGGATATTATTTGTACCCTCTCAATAAATAAGATTTTAATCTAAAATTAATCTAATTTAGAATTTTCTTTGATTTGCATACATACACCGATAGGGTTTACCACGATTCACCGAGGTTGGTGTTTCTGACAGCTATAAGCTAGCTTACGTGACGCCCCAACACGCCCTTAATGGATTCAGCCTTAAAATAATAAGGTGGCGTGTGACAATGAATCCAGGAAGAACCTGGATAGCTCAGTGGTAGAACCTTGTCGCACCAAGCAAAATGTTCTTGGACATGAGTTCAATTCTCTTAGAACACAAATCTCAATATTCTGGCACCTAGGTCAACTCTCTTAGAGCTTTGGTACACCAATCTTAATATCCATTATCCTTAGACCTGGATTCGATTCTCTTAGAGCTTTGGTGCACCATTTCCAAAATCCTTGGAAATAGTTAAGATTCTCTTAGAGCTTTTGTGTACCAAACCCATTATACTAAGACTGGGCCCAATTCTCGCATTCAGGTGTAATTTTTTAGCTTATGTTTGTTTATATATTATGTTTATATCCACCAGGGAACCGAACTCACGGTCATCTTCAATAATCTGAAAGGAACGAGTGGAGGTGGCTGGACGACTAGCCTAGTTTGTTAGCGGGTACAGTACCACACACGACGATGCTGCATTCTGGAAAGTGGGCTGTGTAGCTAGCTAGAGGTCGGTCGGGGGAGGGCGGCCGGTACGTGCAACTATGGGGCCAATTTACTGCGCCTCATCTCGGCCCTACAACACAGGACCAGCGTAATTACTGCACTGGATCCTTATGATATGGCAGCAGTCAGCGCCTATAACGCGGCAGAGGTCTATATTCAAGTGCCCCACGTCTGACTACACGTCAGGGTATCTGAATATTTACTAACCGAGCATAGTGTGGGTTTGTTTTAACTACTATGTGTCATATTCTTTAAATTGAAAAAACGAATCTTTGACGTGAGAATTGAAGCGCGGACCTTGTCTTAATACACCAATGCTCTAACCACCGAACTATACAGGAGCCATCCCGTGCTCAGGGTCAATCTTCACTCATATTTCAAGGCAGAATCTTTGATGGACGTACGGAAATTTGTCAACTGCAATTGATCGATATAATGGTTTATGGTATTTAGATACGGCTATAGCCATATTTAGCAACTGTAATATCTTGGTTATTTAATTCATCTTGTGACATGATAAAGCCCTCCCGAGTAGAAGATGACCAGGCTATCGATAGCTCGCGATCACTAGATTTTAACTGACGATTTCCCACACGTTCATCAAAGACTATGCCTTAACATATAAGTGAAGAATGACCGAAGATATGAGTGCATGCCCAGCTCCTGATGGATTAACATCACATCAAACCAACCTTCAGGTTGTTGACGTAAGAAGATCTTTTAATAATTACTGTAGCACTGTATTTCCGTGAAAAAAGCAAAACGAGAAATAAAAACATCTTTCACCGCAACACTGCGTAAAATCAATATACTGTAATTTTCACTCAGAAACAACTGAACATTCTCAGCTTATCAACTGTGACCAATGTTGCCAACTCATCAATTTGGAATTAAGGCTTACCAATTGTTAAATTTGTTGTTATTTTAGGTGATTTAGAGAAAGACTCTTCTGAAAAGGAAGGAAAAAAAAAGTTCACATTGTTTCACAATAATTTCACACGTTTTTGCCGCCCCCAAAACTTGCTGCTCCATGCAAATGCACGTGTTACACCGTCAGTGGAGCCGACCCTGATCACTGCGACGATCCGCTCTTTTGACTATAAGGGCCACCACACACTGGGTGACCAGCGACCAGTGAGAATGCTTGTGACAAATGGGACAACGCGCACTTGACTGCAGCGACCAGCTGACCACGGTGACCATTTGGCCATCTGGACAAATCCATTAGAAATTAAATAGTCGGTGACTTCCTTGGTTGAGGGAAGGGGGGAGGGGGAGCAAGTCACCGGTGTCTAAAAGGTCACAGCGGCTGGTCGCCCGGTGCGCGGTGGCCTTAAGTTGGTCTATCGAGTACTAGGTACGAAAACATCGACCGTGTGTAGAGGGCTTAAGAAACAATAGTGACGCGGTAAGGATAATGACCCACCTACAAGATGATGTATCGGTTTCCTACCTAATGATTGAACGTGCGGAGCAAACAGGGCAGCCAACGTGTCTAGTCATGCACTAAAAATATCCTGTACATACGAGACTTTCGTTTTCGTTGGTACTCGAGACATCACGGAAAGTTGTGCTTAAAATAATCTATAACATATCAGAACAAATTAAATAGAAAATATCGACGAAAATTACAGCAGGCAATTCATAATTTGACTATTTTTAATCCATGTTCTGGCAATAGCTATGGGCTGCCAACATAATTAAATTTCCTTTTATAAAATTGTTTCATGAGCCTTAGTTAAATTTCAAATCTAATTTCTGTTTCAATCCAGAATAGTCTTCTCTTATAAATAATTATTAAAACTGATGATTATTCATTTTAAATAAACACTTTGTTTTTAATTTGTTTGCTGTTTTTGAAAGATAAAACAATCACTATCTTGGTTTGGTCATATTGTAAAACAATTTATTTCTATTGCACATGTGAATATATTCAAACATCATTAAAAGTTATGACCTGCACTATCTTCAGATTAGACGCACGTTTTAATTAGTATTGCTGTATTATCTTACTTTAACTCACTCAGCAGACAACTTGCACTGAATTTAGCAGTTATTTACGCTTTTACACCCCCTCAAAGATTATTAACACCTTAACATAAATTGTAGGCATGATAAAATAACCCAGTACTTGCGTGGGGAGAGGATTGGAAAACTAAAATAATCACTTCATGCATCCGATGGGATTTTATCTCTGAGCTTCCCATATTATTAAATGCAATTTAAGCTTTTTTTAATGAGTACGATAACACTGAGGGGTTGAAATTGAAGGGTAAATTATAAGAAAAGCACCTCCATTAGCATGTAAATGGGATGGGAATTAATTTATTCTATTTACTAGGATTGTTTAACTCTCACTCTCTTAAACGACTGATTATATCAGCACACGACTTACAAACTAGCTTAACTATAGAACTTGCGTATAACCCGAACGGGTAGTAAGACGCGGTGCTAATAATAATAACTATAGAACAACAGATCATTCTGTGCTCCTTAAAATATATTCATCCCGGTGAGTGTACTGGGCCAAGATTCTAACCTTGACCTCCTCGTCTCTTCTGACCCAGCTTATTGTGACCCTAGACTCACGTGATAGCTAGTATGTGCAATCAGGATGGGTGAAGCAGATTACCCCAAGGGACACCGGGCTTATGGGGTTGCAATGTTCAAAGGGGCGCTGGACTCTAGGGGGAACTGGTCTCAAGGGGGTGCTAAACTCTAGTGGTACTGGGCTTAAGGGGTTGCTAGACTCGAGGGGGCACTGGGTTCAAGGGGGTGCTAGACTCAAGGGGGCACTGGGCTCAAGAGGGTGCTAGACTCTGGTGGTACTGGGCTTAAGGGGTTGCTAGACTCGAGGGGGCACTGGGTTCAAGGGGGTGCTAGACTCAAGGGGGCACTGGGCTCAAGAGGGTGCTAGACTCTAGTGGTACTGGGCTTAAGGGGTTGCTAGACTCAAGGGGGTACTGGGTTCAAGGGGGTGCTAGACTCGAGGGGGCACTGGGTTCAAGGGGGTGCTAGACTCTAGGGAGCACTGGGCTCAATGGAGACTTGAGGAGGAATTTGACTTAACGCGGTTCTGGGATGATGGGGGCATTGGACTCGAAAGGAAATTGGGCTTGAGGGTGTGCTGGGCTCAAGGTATAACAGATATTTAGGGGGTTCCAGGCTAAAGGAGGCATTGTATTTGGGGGTGAGGGGGCGTTATGCCACCAATGCCATTTAAAAAAAAATTATAATTACTTTGATTAAAAAAAGTGCGCTAAGTTTTCAGACATATCTAGTATGGTGCTCATTTCCTTGAACCTTTTAGTACGGCTTGTGTCACGGTTAGGACTATACAGCTTCTCAATTTAAGACACGAAATTGCGAAACCCTTGTAATAAAGATGAAAAAAAGGCAATCTCTTTTTCTAGCCCTGAAGTAACTTTAGTTTCTTGTTTCGTAATTCCCCGTGTCTTGTTTTATCTACTTTATGAAGTAAAAATAAAAAAAATACGTTAGTATATTTTTGGATATGTTTACAAATTGAATAGTTAAACCATATATTCTTTAGTTAATGTAGCTTTGTGATGGGAAGCTAAGACATGGTTGTCATATTCCGTGCTTCGACATTACTGACAAATGTTTAAGACGTGAAATATTGCAATACTGAGTGTGCAAGGACAAGCATTAACAAATATTGTTAATCTTCTTAAACTTAAATTAAATAACTTGTTTTTTGTCTCAAATAGTGGTTAGAATATAAATTTTTATACAATAAATTATATGGGTCAAGGGTCTTAAATGTGGTTTATATCTTTTCTCCTCAAATTTTTAAAGATATTCGAATCCCATCATTTTATCGATGTTCACTAAGCCTACATTATGATATAAAATAACTTTTTATCACTTGTTAATCCCCTTGAGTGGTCAAATGGTCTAAGATGTCACTATCACCATATATTGGACTAGTATCGGTGATGTGGAGATCTGGGTTCAAATCTTGGTAGGGTGTGATAACTTCCACTCTAATTTTATGTAAATGTCGACACACTTCCTCTAAGTTCAACCCTCGTCATTACTATAAAATTAGCGTATATAGTACATATGCGTGCAAACCGAACGGGTAGTAAGACGTGGTGCAAAAAATTTCTTTTATAAAAATCCTACTCTCAATAATAATAATAATAATAATAATAAATTCACAGAGACAACCATTATTTCGTTTCAAGTTCATAGGGCAATGTGTATATCAAAATTATGGAATGAAGAGAAGAGGGGCGCTAAAATGTAGTTTCGCCCGAAACCAAATTATGATTGAGGTGCTTCTGTGCACAATGCTAGTCTAACACCTTAAACTGCTCGACTACCTCTACGGGTAATCGTATAGGGAAACAGGCTCGTGTTGTACAGCGTATAACAGATTGTCAGCTGGTGATGAGGTTGAGGAAGTCACTCGCGACGACCTCGCCGAATCCCAAGAAAAACTCGTCCCTGCTTCAACCTCTTAACAACCAAATAAGGAAATAAGTCATCGCGCTAATCCGTATCTGTGACACAGCTATCTTGGGCTGCAGACCTGTATCGAGAATACATGTTTTATAGAAATGGGTGGGAGGGGCATAAACAAATCAAATGAAATATTCATTTTTCATAGTATAGTAATGAAAGCTTTAATCTAATATCATACTATGCGAAAAATATTACATAAAACGTTATCACGCCGTGGTTCTGGTTTTGCAAGGCGTGTGAACGACTTGTGGATCAAAATATCTCTCAAAGTGAACAGATATGAGAGCTAATCCTGTCAACCGGTATTTACCAGTCAAATTACGACGATACAGCACGTCTTCAACCTCCTTAAGTTGGCGAGGTAGAACACGCGAGAAAAAAAGCAATGTTTTTGCAATTTTTTTAGTAAAACTTTTTTTGGCCAAAATAAAAAAAAATATTGCTCCAGTAGAAACCTAATGTTTAGTTTTCTTCACACGGTGATACCAACAGTTGTTGAATATCTGTCATGAGCATAGCGGCATTAATTGGGAAACTTTTTAAATGAAGATAAAAAGTTGTCATTAAATTACAGGACACCCTGGACAGATATTCAACAACTGTTTACACCACCATGTGAATAAAATTAAACTCTATGTTTCTACCAAAGTAGGTTAATATTTTATTTAGTTTTGCCAAAATAATGATTTGATATAAAAACAGCAAAACTAAGGTCCTTATCTCGCGTCCCCTACAATCCCACCTCAAGGTTGAAAAAGAACGCCCCGGGGATGCTGTTGTAACAAGAAGTGTTGCGAAAATGTGAAGGAGGATTTTTAAATCAAAGAAGAAATTCTAGTCCACAGTGTACTTGTTTTTTGTATTTGAGGCTCGAGTTATGGCCTACAAAGAGAGGTTCAGGTATTCTATTAATAGTAGAAGGTTATTAACCACTTGAAACAACATTAACTTACACTTCACTTGCTTTCACGCCTCGTGATGATAAACCTCAACCCCTTCCAAGATTCGAATTAAGTCCTCCCAGAGATAATTGAGCAACGCTTTAAAGTAACAACTCCTTAACGATCTTGACCACAACTTATACCTTTACCTGTACCGGTGGGAACGTAATCAATAACATAAGTCTCATCTTGTTTGGTTTTCCGGGGATGGGGAGGTCAGGGTTCGAGTACCAGTCGTCTTTACATAGCTTTTTTCCCCATATGGTTTAGTACTCTCCTCACAAATGCCAGTACACTTCCTCTAAATTTCTACCTTCCTCACCTCAACCATATTAATCTAAATACTGTATGTAAATAATCCGGACGGGCAGTAACACGTGGAGCACGTAGGGCAATTCTGATACCTTTTAGATGTATTGACAGAGCTAAAGGTTCAGTACGAAAAAGATTTGACTAAAACATAGTCAGAGCAATACATTGTAAAAGTACTTTACTTAGGCTTAATTAACAGTGCTAATGAATGTGCTGGTTAAATTCAAAGAAGGTCATCTTGATACGCAGATTAAAATTAATAATACTTTTACCATCTCTTAAAACATAAAAACATGGACACATTTATCGAATTAATATTCTATCTAATACCATTTTATTTGTCTGAGCTTGTCTCTAATAGCTCTTGGAGATGTATTGCAATAATTCTACTACAGTTTATCTAGAACAATCATTTAAACTACGCAATACTTTTTTCTAAAAATATTTAATTTTACTCCATGATGCTTTACAAGTATTTTAATTCTACAACAGTATGAGTTGGAAGGATTTTAATTCTATCCCAGTGTACTGTAGAAATATTTTATATTCACATTCTAACTCTCCCACAAAACTAACTAAAAGTATTTTTTATTGGAATTCATTATTCTCTAGTAATATTTAAATTATTCTAAATTATGTTTTAATGGGTTTTATTTATTCTCTTGTGTGCTTTAGAAATGTGTTTAACTCTACCACATAATTCTATAAAAATGACTTTAATAGCCCAAGAGCGTTTTCTCTAAGAGTATTTTAATCATAAAACAGTATGTTTTAGAAGAATATTGATAAAACGGCAATATTATTCAGGATAACTTAAATCACACAACAGTGTCTTTTGGGATTCTTTTGAATGTTTTCTTTTTACAGAAGTAAGATATTTTTTTAATCAATTCTCAAATTTGATTACATCACAGGTATGAACCACCTTGGTTCTATGCCGGGTGGTGTCTGTATGTAGGTCTACTTAGAATTGTCTTAGTTCTAGTATCAAAGCGCTAAAACTATTGTCAGTAGTTTTGGTTGACATAAGGTACTACATAACTATTTATACTAGGTTGAATGCTTTATTTAGTTAGTCTGTAAGTAGTGAGCTATCATTCTACATTTTGAAATAAAAGCTTAAGTATATTAAATCAAACTAAACAGTTAAAGAAAATAAGATATTATCTCTATGAACTCGTATATAAATCTTATAAGACCAGAAAGGTTGTTTCAGTTCAAGGTTTCATAATTATCGTCAATAAAATTCAATAAACGCGTATGCCAACAATAGAACAGCGATGATATCACCACAACTTGTAACTTGTTCATAAATCAATTGAGTAGAGAAAGGGGAAATACGTATGCCCGATGTGTTTGTAAAATAGTAAAATAGTGGTTGTTAAAATGCCTATTTGTAGGATTATTTCATTAGATATTTAAGATTCACAAACATTAGTTATTAAATATTTACAAATATCGGTGAAGGCGAATTTAAAGATCATGGAATTTAAATCCATAATCTTAGAATTCACCCTTTGATAAATTTAAAGTAGGATAATACTCTTTAATATTAGTTTTACGTTCAACACAAATACTTTAATTTTAAGGTGAAGGTATAGGGAACGCGAGTTAACGGCAGCATTTTGGCAGTTTTTATAAAAAATCTTTTATTTTTTTTATCAAAATAAATCAAATAAATCTTCAGTAGAAATAAAAGAGTTTAAGTTTCTTCACATGGTGATATCAGCAGTTGTTGAATATCTTTCAAGGGTTTCCTGGAATTTAATGACAACTTTTTCTCTTCATTTAGAAACTTTGTCATAATATAGCATCACTCTACTCATGACAGATATTCAAGAACGATTCATATCTCCACGTGAAGAAAATTAAACTCTAGATTTCTACTGGAACAATAATTCATTTATTTTGTCTAAAAATAAGTTTTGCTATAGAAAAAAAAGCTGCGAAAACACTAGCCTTTTCTCGCGTGGACTGATTTTACCGTTATTTATTGTATGTTGAGTTCAGTCCACGCATATTATTAAAGATTGACTCATTCTGCGCTAGTTATTGTGTGTTTTTCTCAGTTAGTGGTTTGCGACAAGGATTCCCACCCCAGCCTTAGATTAAGCCGTTGATAGTTGAACGTAATAAAATAAAAGTATGTCAACACGATCTTCATGTATTTATTCCTCCTTATTGCCTTGATATGGACACCGAGATGGATATAAGAATGCAATCACACTATTAGAGGTAACTTTATCAGACTTACAACTAGACCTCCATTCTTTTTATGTATTATATCTAATCCACAGAAGTATTCCATACATTTACCACCCTCCCAGTCTTCTTGAACTCTTTACATGTCTTTTTCTGAGATCAATATTTCGATATGCGGTAACTCTTCTAATGAGAGCATCTTGCTAACAATATAATAAAATGACTCAGCAAGCTTTATTTTGTACAGTAAAGGCGATACCTAGTCCATTCAAGATTTACAGAGCCTTTTTCATTTGCCAGTTCCTAAGTCCACCGTATAATACGTCAATGCACCCATACTCCAGATCAGGTGCTTTATAAAAAGGTGTATGCACATTTAATAGTTTTAACCAAAGTTTGTTGTGTATACATCTCGAAGTTACCAGAGTAGTGAGTGATGGTACTAGAGCGTGTTCATATTGGTTCAATGAGTGGGGGATGAAGTATAGATCCACCCGTCTCCTAAAGAGCAGCTCTCAGTATCATTACTACACGTTTCAATACCACCATATCTATTATTTTCTCCCTCTAAACAATCCAGATCTAAAGATGAGATCAGTCTCATTCACTATCTCAGCGAGTTAACAAATATATCAGTAAGTTCAAGATTGGTTTACCACGTTTCCAGCGAGGGCGGAATCGGGAAGCAATCTCCCATCCCCTTGGAATAATGTTTGCCCCTCTCTATCTTTATTTCACTCTCCTCTGACATTCTTGAACTATAAGATTAAAAACCAACTCCAAATATCCTCTAGAGGCTAAATAATTATAAAACATTTTCTGAGGATGAAGCATTCCAAATAACTTCTTGAGGTATCTGATTTTCAAAAAAATGTTATGTGAGGATCCTAATAAATAGCTTATGAGAGTATCAGATTTTATGTAAAACATTTGCCATGGGAGGGTACCAGATCCCTTTTGGCTTGTGGGGTGGGGGGGACAAATCTCTAAAAAAATCTTAGTTATTTTTTCCCCTCCTTCCCCACCCCCAACATTTTCCCTACAGAATTTTAGAACACCAGCCACCTACACCTTTACCATATAACCTGAAATGGTAGTCGTAGGGTCTAAAATTATTCTATCTTGCAATAGACAGGATGAACAGTGATGGGAACGTCAGGGTTCGAATACTAGTTGGCTGTACTAATAATAGTTTTTCTTGATTTGAGCCTGTAGGGAGCGCGAGTAAAGGCCAGTGTTTTTGCAGTGAACCCTCCTTAGCAAAATTAAACCACAATAGGAAGTACAAAGGAATAACGTCAAAAAAGGGCAGAAAAAAGGGCAATAGGAGTGAGTAGCTGGAGTTCTTGTTTTGAATATCTGAGTATAAAAATTTGAAGCTCAGAGCACGCAACTCACACCTGTTGCGGGAATGATATATTGACGGGTGTCCTCAAAGAAAATTATATATATAAAGGCATATATAGGCGTATATATATATATATATGTTTATATATATATACACACAAAGAAAAAATAAGAAAACACACATATGACCTAAGGGTATTTATTATCTCTATTCCTAGCATTAAAGAAAACTTGAAGTTGCATTGTTGGTATTTATTCATAAATAACATAATTAAATATATAAGAATATGAATAAGTTTGAACAATATATAGAGATATTAATAAATCATAATGATAGTCGAGTTGACAAACAAATAGTATTATTATATTATTATTTAAGATTCAGAATGATTGAGGTAAAAAAGGTTTTTGATATATTTATATATGACAAAACCAAAATTGGCTGCAAAATATCAATATTAGCCCTCATTATAAATTTTCTTCCATCTCACAATCAGATCAGAAGTTATATCCTCAAACTAATCTATCTCCGCAAAAATAACCTTAGTATCGACATCTTCAATAGTAAATTAAGTATCGATACCCATGAAAATAAATCAAGTATCGATATTCATAAAATAATCGACTTTTTTCATACGTGACAAAATTCAACATCGATTTAAGATCTACATGCATTATAAATTTCCCATTGCAAAATTAATAATACATTGCCAAAACAAGAATTTTGAAAAGTTAAATATATAAATAAATATATAATAATGATGAGGTAATACTAAGCCGAAAAAGAAATTTGTTCTTACATTATAACTATCTGAAGCCTACCTCTACGCAAATGTGAGTATATTTTCTTAAAGCTTAACTATTTTCTTTCTTATCCCATTAGTGTAGATAAGCGTATATCCTAGACGGATAGTAAGACGCGTAGGAACCTCTCCCCTACCCCCAAACAATAAAAATCATACACGTGACGTAGGTTGAAGGAGGCTGACGTCCATAACACAATTAATTTTACAAAAGGTCATGTATGATGCAATATGCATAGCTATTATTCATTTAATACAAGACAGGTTATAAAACATGCAATGTGTGTGTTATGTATATCATAGAATTGCTCACTTTATCAAGTCTGAGATACAGATTTTTTGTTTGATTTCACACGTTCAAAACATTCCTTATCCCAGAAGCACGAATATGTATTCTAGAATTGTGGTTGAGTGAACAGTAACTGACACATAAGTTACTAAAATAATATTCATGTATTGGTACGTTAATACATAATTATGATCTGAAACTGTAACAGTTGATATGTAATATTATTACTGCCGTTAATAATAACCCGCCTCGGTGGCGTAGTTGGCTAACGCGCTACTCATGTTGAGCTCGACTGCTGAAGACGGGGAGATCGAGGTTCGATTCTCGGTCGAGTGTACTGGGAGTGGCTTTTCCTAAATGGTTTTCCACCCTCCACTCAAATTCGGGTTCACTTCCTCTAATTCAACCTTCCCAATTCCTAATCCATCATCGTAATTAGTACTTAAAGCGCATAATCCGAACGGGTAGTAAGAAGCGGTGCTAAATATTATTATTAATAATTATTATTATAGTTATCAATATTTGCCACAAAAAGTTTATATTTTTTAAATTTATTCTTGTAAACTTAATTATACTTTCTAAATAATATTGCAGAGGTTTTTTCAAGCACCACGTATTACTAGCCGCTCGGGCTATGCGCATATATACTTATAATATTAGTGGTTTTACGGATATAAAGGATATATTTAGAGGAAGTGTACCCACGTTTACGTGGAGAGAGAGTGGAAAACTATTTTGGAAAAACTACCCTCAATACACCTGACAGAGATTAGAACCTTGTACTGGCCGTTATCGGCAGTCTAGTCCAATACGTTAGACCATGTGACCACCGAAGAGGTTTTTAAAAGTTTTATAGCTCATATTGTGCTCGGCTTATTTTTTTAATATAGTGGACACAGACTGAACTTATTGATTTCATATCAATATTAATGGTTCATAAGAGAAAAAGTCCTCTTGCCTCAATTATTGTATATACAAAAGCTTTAATAATTTCCAAATACAGGCATCTTGCTATCTAAAGTAGAGCTTCTGAAATTGGAGCTTTGCGGAACATTTAACGTGAGAGGAAGAACGTACGTATGTATAGGGCCATAGCAAATAGTCCTGTGTTCATTTCAATAAACACCCAACTCGAGTACTATTAAAATGTCAATATTTAACCTAAGCGGATCATCTGATTTGCAATATCTCATTTACCTAGATAACCACCTTGACGTGGGAGGGTCAAGGACGCGAGTAAATTCAATTTTTTTTTTGTTGCAGTTTTTATAGCAAAACTTTTTTGTGGCAAACATGTATAAAATATTACTTAAATATAAACATAGAGTTTAACTTTCTGCACATAGTGATATCAACAGTTGTTGAATATCTATCACGAGCATAGCAGCATTGTTTGGGAAACTTTTTAAATGAAGATAAAAAGTTGTCATTAAATTCCAGGACATCCTTGAGATATATTCAAAAACTGTTGATATCAACATGTGAAGAAAATTAAATTCTGTTTCTAGTCAAGAGTGATTTAATTTATCTTGACCAAAAAAAGTTTTGATATAAAAACTGCAAAAACAAACTCGCGTTACCCACACTCTCACCTTAGGTGACATGCTGCCATTTGAAACGTGCTTTATTTTGGACAGGGTTTTTTGTGTGTACCAAGGCCGTAGCCAGACAATAATTTCAGGGGGAGGGGGGTGTTTAGTGGGCACATCCCCCAATTGGCGGGGGCTAGAAAAAATTATAAATGATAAACGATTCTAGAAGCTATTTTAAGTATATTTTATGGCAACAAAACACCTTAACTGTTGAAGGCTAGAAACATTTATAAATATTAAACACCTCTAGAAGCTCTCCGAAGCGCTTTTTTTTTATGGTAACACAGCCCCTTAATTTGTACTTGTGCCTTAATTTTGAATTTGTTTGAATCATAAATAAACACACACACACACACA